>BQNB010002343.1:77750-104757 GCA_026074375.1 Tanacetum coccineum
TTAAACTAAACTAAGACAAATAAGCTAAAGGGGCTTAATCCTAAACTAAATAGGCACTAAAAGACTAAATGTGAACAAATCAATAAGCTGAAAGAGCTTATAATGACAGAAAGCTAAAACTAGCTTAAGGGCAAAAGTGACCAAGTCTTTTGGTTACTTGGGCTAATAAGCTGTAGCTAAACTAATAAGCTAAAAAAAAACTTAACCTAACCTAAACAAACATTATGAGCTTAAATTCTTCAAACTAAATAAGCTGAAAATGCTTATGATGACCGAAGCTTAAACTAAGCTAAAAAACTAAGAGGGCTTAACTCTGGCACTTAAATAAGCAAAGAAAATAAGAAATAAGCACTCACAACTAACTACTTTATCAAAATAAGCACTTAGGAACTCAATTGAGCTTATGAAATAAGCTGAATAAGCCAAAGAGGGAGCTTAATACTCACAACATTACTAACTAAAGAGTTAGTACTGTTGGTGTATAATTTGAGCTAAGGGCAAAAAGTTGGCTTAAAAATAAGCCATCAAAAGTGCTTTTTAAGGCTTAAAACTGAGGAAACTAACAAAAGAGCTTAATGGCTTTTAAAATAAGCCAAAACCTAAGGCTTAAGTTTACTGAAAAGCTAAACAAAAGGGCTTAAAAGTCACCCCCTAGCACCAAGGGAGACTTAGTGCTAAAACAAGGGCTTATTTGACAGCTTATTTAAGGCTGTCAAATAAGCTCAATTTTAAAAGTTAAGTTAAAACAGCTTTAGTACACCAAGGAGAGAACTTGTGCACCAATTTTTAGCTTCTAAAATGCTATTAATCTTGCTGATTTTTTTGAATGAAAAAGGGCTTCTAAAAAAAACTACACTCAAGTCTTGGTCGTTTTGACTTAAAAAGTCAAACTGACTCAAAGAGTTTTGACAGCTTGTTTAAACTCACAAAAACACTCTTTTTTAAAACTAAACTTAAGATCCCAAGTGCTTATCTAAATAAGCACTTGTAGCTTTTTAAAAACACCACAGTTTCCAAAAACACTTGTGAAAAACTTGAAAAACAATTTTAAAACTCAAAAACCTTTAAAAACAGCCTCAAGTAGGCTTAACACTTAAGCTGAATCTAGTTTAATGACCACAACCCATACCAAAACCCTTTTTGACCCGTTTTAAGTGTTAACCCAAACACCCCTTTAATGACTAGTTTTTAAGATTTAAAGCTTAAATGGCTGTTTTAACTCACACCTCTCAAAGAGAATTGACAAATAAGCACTAAACAGCATAAGTGAACAATAATAAGCAAGAAATAAGCACTCTAATCAGCTAAAATAGAATAAGCTATAAAAATCTAAAAATTAAGGCTTTAAAGGGAAAATTTCAATAACCTTTGTCCAAGCTTTTACAAGGACTTCTTGAGCCCTCAAGGGCTTTTACCTACAAGCTCTGGCTTATAAATAAGCCAGTGAATAAGCCAATAAGCTCTTCCAACTTTAGCTTATCTTCCAAATGGCTTATTCTTGATTTTTCCAAACAAAAACTTATAAAACTTTAAACTATGGAGAGTTTAAGCTTTATAAGCTTAATCAAACTTCCATAAGAGCTTATAGAAGCTTATTTAACATATATAAAGGTGATTTAAGCCGTTTAACAATAAAACTCAAATATGGGTATAAAACCTTAAAACTTCAACACTTCATTAACTTGCAAAAAGAGTACAAAAAACTTACAATAAGCTGTAAATAAGCTGAAAGAAACATAAAAATGACTTAAATTTAAGAAAAATAAAGAGTTCTACCCTACATGCTCAATTCGGCTTACAAAGCCTCCTATTTATACTAAGAGCTAAGTCTCAGCCCTTTTTTCTTGTGTTTCTTCTGTGAGATACTTCAAAATCTCAATCCAAGCCATCCATAGTCCTTGTGCTTCTTTAAGTTGATCACAACCATTGATTCGGCAAAAGTTATGGAGAAACGTGAGATTGCCAACATGGCAATGCCCCTTTTTTGGTGGGAAAGATAGTGGAGAGGAAGGGGGAGGTTTATCCATGGTGGAATTGAAGGTTTACATGGTAAAAACTGGGTGGTTAACCCGTGAGTTTTGTTGGGGGGAAAAAAAGGGCGGGAAAAACTATTTTGAGTATAACAGGCAAAAGGTTTATGGTTTTGCCACTTTTGGTCCCTCATGGTTATAAGGAGGTTTGCAATTTTCGTCCTTGGTTAATGCAAGTTTGGGGACTTGGCTGTTTCAGTCCCCAAAGGTTATACATGGAGTTGCAGTACACGTCCTTGTTAGATTTAACTCTTTTAACCTTGGCAGCTTTGGTCCTTGTGGTATTTCTTTGCCAAATTGGCAGCTTTAACCCTCCTCTTGTTTCCTTCTTTTCTTCTTTTAAGACAAGTTTAGGGATTTAACAAGTTTAGTCCCTAAACTTGTTTTTCTTGACTTTTGGCTTCGGGTTTGTCGGGGTTGACTTAGGTTGACTTGGGCTTGGACTTTGACTTTGTCTTTTTTTGCTTTTCCATTTCGAGTTTGGTTTTTTTCGTTTTTGCTTTGTTTTTCGTCTTTTTCTTAGTTATCCGTTCCTGCACAACACAATTAGCAAAACAAGCGTATATTTGGCATTTTAAGTCCGTTTTTGGTTATTTTAACTTGTTTTTAAAGGTAAAAGGTATGTGTAATTAAACACATACCAAAATCCCCCATACTAAGGTATTGTCGTGTCCTCACGCAATGTTATGAAGTAAACACTTACGAAAACTAAGAATCTCAATCCCCCTCGACTAATAACCTCGAAAAGTAGCTAAGTGTTTGTCAAGGGGAACTAAAGAATCAAAAGCTTCGACAAGTCCCGTCTTTACCATTTTTTATCTATACACTAACTATCCCTAATATTTTTGGATTTTCCTTTTTCTTTTCTCGACTACCTGTTTGACTTCCTTTATTATATCAACATTGGGATCATAGAATGAGAAACGCCCATAGAATAATCTACGGATGTCCTGACGGATAAATTCATCGTCCCCGATTTTTCACTAGTTCCAAACCAAGCAATTAAACAAGATCATTTGTCAATATAAGTCTAAATGCTAAGCACTCATACTTATGACTTGTGAACTTTTAACTCCCAACATGGATATATGACTTAAATGTGTGTACTCATTTCGACTCAACCATAGATCAACTTATTTCCATAGTCATAATTCAAGATGAATCATGACTCAAAGCAACAACTTATTAGGACCTTGTAACTTGATTTTTAAAGAACGAGATTTTAACTGTAGAACTTTTTGCAACATCTTCATATTTATAATCATAAGTTCTTAAAGCTAGGAATGCGTTGCTTAGTTTGAACACCTACCTAGGCCTCGCTCCCTAGTAGGATATCACAACCAACGACCGGTGTTCTTAGTTTGAAAACCCACCCCGTTGCTAGCGTAGTAGGAAATCACATCAACACCTTCTTCCTAATATGGCTAAGGATAGGTGTCTTAGTTTGAACCCTCACCTAGACCTCGCTTCCTGGTGAGATATCACAACACACCAAATCCCTAGAAGTAAAGATGTCTTAGTTTGAACCCCCACCTCGTGGTTAGCGGGGTGGGATATCACGACACATCTTTTACTTGTTCCATATAATCAAATGTATGCTTCATTGGCATAATTTCAATATTCATGCATTTTTGCATTCATACTTCATTCATGCTTCTTTGGCATTTTAACTTTCGAATTATTAAGAACAGAAAAATCTCGCTTTAAAGAATCAAGTTACAAATTTGAAGCTTTTTCTAAAAACATTGATTGACTTAGTTGAATTGAATTGAGCACGTATGATTAGGTGGATTAGAAGCTAATGGGAGAAAAAGCCACAAGTTACTCATATAAGTTTTAGAAGAATCTTGCTCAGCACATAAACTTATATTTAACTCTATCACTTCTTGTTCTTCACCTTATTAAAATTCGAAGCAATCGAATTCGTGAAAGCTTAGCCTACAAGCGGTAAGTTGAGGAACTAGCTAGGGCTCAACACGCCCGATCGAGTCAAAAATTATTCTCATTCTACCCATTAGGAAAGTCAAAACTGTGACAAAACACTTATTTTATTTTTGAAAATTTTTAAAATTTTTCAATTTTTTTGGTATTTTTGCAAAAATTTGGTGGTAAAAACGGGATTGCGTGATAACAACGACTGCAGGCAAAAATCAAATCGAAGATCCCCCCCATACTAGAACTAAACATCGTCCTCGATGTTTCAAAGGGGTTCCTACGTAAATCTAAGGCCGTTTATGAAGTGTGCCAAAAGATAAAACGTTAGTCGATTAGATTTGGATACTGGATTCCCAAAATGAAGCTGAGGATGTGAAACTCATGTGGATACTGTGAGCACGAGAGTCTTCACAATCCGGGAAATCCTGGACATACAACACAAAGCACACAAAACATGGACAAAACACGGGTAATGGAAAATGTAAGCCTCCTCACACAAAAACACTTATTTATTACTACTACTGATAAGCATGGGGTGCCTCCCACGAAGCGCTTGTTTAGGGTTTGTTAACCCTCACAAACTCGACTCGACCCAATTCCCGAATTCATTGGTCCATGGGAAGCAATGGAAGGTAAATCATCGGACTTTCATTCAAGTGGTTTGGATAAACATTGAATTTCATGAAAGTTCCACTCCGATGAGACACATCCGGCATAAAAGAATGATACATTGAGATGCCGGGATCAAAAATGGTATTTTCATTCCTGGTGGAGAGAAGATATGGAGGAGCAACTGGATACGTGAGAAATGGAAGAAAGATCCATACAATATAAGCGAAGAGAGGTTCCACACTAAAAAGTTAGAAATTACCGTATCCGGTGGGATGGGTGGGTAAAACATTGGGCACAAGAACTCTTGGTTCTCACACATTGTTTGGGAAAAATTTCAGCACCACATCCATAGTAAGATTGCCCAGCTCGGGCTCAATCTTAAAGCAGAAATGATCATACTCCGGTGGAGATATGATGTGAGCAAGTCCATCGGCGAACTCCTCATGATAAAAATCACTCCTATCGGCAGGAGGAAACTGATCATTCGAAAGATCAAAGATAAACGAATCATATTGAGAAAAATCAACATGAGTAGTGGACTTAGACTAAAAAAAAAAAACCTTTTTACTGCCCACTACTCTTCTCTTTAAAATGATCGTTATCAACGTAGAAAGCTTTATAATCCGGAAGAGATAAATCAGAACGAGTAACGGGACTGCCACTACTAATCTCTTCTAGATTAAAGCGGAAAGTTTCAGATTCGGGAATAGAATTATCAAAGGTGTTAGTCTCCTCCAAGAAAAGATTAGGAAATGTGGAGGTAGACTTGATCATAACTTCGGAAGATGGAGTAGGATTATCTCTTAATGCATCGATCTTAGCAATAAGAAGATTGACATTCAACAATTTTTCACGAAGGATATTGTCTTTGATTGTTAAAAGAATATCATCATCAATCCTTCCAACTTCCGGGTCAACAATCTCTACCACCTCTAAGCTGACGATCCTCCATCATCAGGAGTGATTCGCATCGACATAATCGATGTCTCATAAGAATCATCATCACTGACAGTTGAAGCATATCAGCGTTGTGAATCGATGAATATCCCCTCCAGAAGTGTTCTTTGAAAGCTTCAAGAGAGTAGGATTGTTATCAAAGATGTACATCACCACACACTGTCAGGAATACCCTCGGACTCACTTGGGATTGGGACAAGGTCCTCAACACTGACTTTTATAAATTTGGTCCGAATCTGTGCTGAATAGTGCAAGATGCTCGTCCCCCATACATAAGAGTTATCGGTTCCTCGATTGGTAAAAACGGTGGATTGCATGGTAATTGTCTTCGTCATCATCGTAGCAAATGGGAATCTTCCAAGATCGATCTTTAGCCGCTTGTTCTTCCGCGATTCGCTTTTCTTCTTCCTTCTTTTGTATAGCTTGATCAACCATTTCACGTAAGGTTGCCATTTGTTCCATAAGCTTATTTTGAGAATTGAGAAGCTCGTTTTGGGAATTGAAGATTGGATGATTGACGGTATATTGCGGGGGTTGAACTTGGTCAAAACCAAAAGAATTTGAATCATAGCAAGAATTTTGCTCGTGATAATAGTCTTCATTCATTGGTTGACATTGGAAGGTTTCATGAGGTCCCCCGCAATTTTCACAACAAAGATATTGTTGTGGAAAACTCGGTGAAGTTGTGAAAATATCAAAGTGCTTGATTGAAACATGGGTCTCTGATTGTAGACAAACAGGACATGAGTGGGACAATCGTAACCGTAATGAGGATCGTTCCCACATAACTCACGAGAGTATGGTACGTACTGTGGTTGTGGAGGATGGTTTGCAACACTTGGAGAATCGTTAGAAGAGTACGGAGTTGAAACATTGATTTGTGTTCCATTTCCAACTTTACAGTAAAAACCAGACTCCTCGTATTCATTACAACCACAATCTTTGGGCAATGTAACCAAGGAGACATTGTTGTTGCAAAAAACCTTTGCACTTTTTTGTAGGGGCTCCATCAATGGTTTATTTTTGCATGTTCCGGATTAGTGATAATCGGAACTCTCGGAGGACAATTATAACCGTAATGAGCACCTTTTTTCCCAACAAGAATGTACACAGTGCATTGTCCGACAAACAGATTCCATCCTAACGAATCACCGCACTCATGACAACAATGGTCAATGTGTGGAGACTTGGTGAAGGAATTTTCAACGCGGAGGTCCCTTGATTGACATGAACGATGGCTCTCGAGGAGCATTAAACAACGTTGGTATTGTCCCCGTCGGATAACTCAGAAGTGTCCTTGAAGTCTTGAGGACTCCTCGAATGTCCCTTTTGTATTAGAAGCACATCTTTGACATTGAGAACCATGAATTGGGTTCCCCACAATTGAGACAAAAATCTTCACGTTTTAAAGGATCGGTTTGAGACGAGTTCGGTGATTGGAAACAGAATCTTGTCTCCAGGGACTCCCTTGATGTGATACGAGGACGAGGACGCAGCCTGATTGAGGGATGAGGAGAAGCAAAGCTAGCCGGGACAGAGACGCGGATGGATGCGAGCTGGTCGAGGAGATCGGGGCTGGTGGTGGGAATCACTCAGAGGAAGTGTTACGGCGTATGCGAGGAGACGTTATGCGCTCAACACTCTCTTTCCTGCAGTTCAACAGGAGGGGCGACGGAGACGACAGATTCGATGTTATCACTAAGGTGAAGATGGATAAGAAAAGAATTGAAATGATACCGAAGAAAAAGAAGATTATTTTTGGGTTTTTCCCATTAATTCACAATTTATTTAACGGACAAAATGAATAAGACAACGCAAACAAATAATCTAACTTACTTCACAGTAGCTCTCAAAGGAAAACTCACAGGTGACGGAGGAGTAGAATAGCGCGAAGCTTATTTTCCCTTTCGGGTCGTAGTTCCTAGGAACAACCCTCCTTATACCACTTTATAGTTTTGTTTAAACCTTTCAAGGTGAGCCGTATGTCGTAAGAGACACAAAAGGCAAGTTTTTAAATCTTTTTGTCGAGTTGGTAAACCAACAAGTTTTCACCGGAACTTATTATGATAATACCTCAGTTGAGAATATTATATTTTGGTATTTTAATCCAAGGTAATTTAACCTTAGACAACCTAAGGAATCGATCTAAGTTTGGGATCAACAAATAATGACAATATCTCACTGGATCCTACTCAATCACTTCGACAAAGAAGACTTCCTCAAGACTTATAAAATGTATAGGTTACTGAAGAATGGGCAGGATTAAGTTTGAAAGGATAAGTATAAGTCTTTATCAACCAAATGTCAAAATATACAAGAATGGGTATGATCCGCTCTGACTACACCTTAAAATATATATAATATAATATAATATCAAATATATAGTAAGAATAGTCTAAAAGCAGAATCAATGATACCGAGAAGTAGTATAGAGCTTTCCCGGGTCGTAAATCCCCAACGAGGCTGGAATGGTAAATCGATACGATCGAAGATTTGAGTTTGAAGGAAGGAATGAGTTTGGGAAGTTGAAAAAGTCAAATTAAACAATAACGGACTAAAACGTTTAAGAAAAACCTAGAAATTACGAAATTAAACTAGAAAACGAAGGCCCGAATCCCGAACAAAAGGGGGAAAACCTAAAATCTTTAAAAATAAGCCTACGAAGAAATTTTCACTTCTAAACTACTCTATGGACCAAATAACGAAGAATGAAAAAGACTAGACCGAAAACGGAGTTCGTTTGACCCAAAAACGAGTCAAAACAAAAACCCGTACCCGGACCCGTTCTTTAAAAGAGGGAAAGTTATAAAAATGACCCTACGAAAACTTTTATATTTTTCCTACAAACTAGATGATAAAAGAAAATTTTCTAAAAAAGCAAAATATTTTTTTTGATAATTTTTGTATTTATTATGAATTAAATAAACTTTTATCTAAATTAAATTATAAAAAATATTAAACGTCTACGAAAAATTCTGAAAAATTTACACAAAATACTAGACTCTATAAGGCACCTACGAAAAATAAGAATCACAAATAAGCTCGATAAATAAGCCCGTAAATAAGCTATAACAGCTTATGGGCTTATAAAGCTAAAATGCATATAAATACCAAGTGCCTTGGGTCTTTAACGAAAAAGACCCAAGGGCGCAGTGGTATAAGTGTGTACAAAAGGGAGGGGATGTATCGAGGGGTCCCGGGTTCGAGTCTTGCTCACCCGGTCCCTTGTCTTCCCTTCTCTTTTTATTTTTGCAACACTCTAGGGTAGAAACTGTAAAAAACGAAACTAAAGGGTAGGCGGGCAAACTTTAGCAATGAAAGTTACACTATAGTTAAAACGGGTGACCTTGAACTTTGGAGAAAGTACCAAACAGACCTCGCGACATAGCTTATTTTTAGCTTATTGAAAAGTGCTTTTCAGCAAAAACTTAAAACTACAAACTTAAAGAACAGCTTATACTCTACAACATTAACAAAGGCAACTTGAACTTTTGACAACAGAATAAGCTAGAAAATAAGCTCTCTAGATTCTGTCACAGAAACTAAGGGTTTAAAGAGCTTTTTGGATTTTGGCTTATTTCTAGCTTAATACTTGATGAAAATGAAAAACAAAAGATGCTAATTGTAGATCAAGATGTGTACTCAAGATATCTAAACAAAAATTATCTAAGTGTTAACAAAATTAACAAGAAAAATGACCTTAAAAGTTGTAAGGTTAAGGCTTAAACTGAAATAAGCTTTTACTAATAAGCTAAAGAGCTTATTAGTGAACTTAAAAATCTAAGACTTTGGAAATAGGCTATGCTAGTGTTATATGACTTACCTAGATATAAGGTTTTTCAAAGTTAAAACTAGAAAAGAAAATCCAAAATGCAATAAGCTGAAATCCTATTGTGCTGATAAGCTACTTTTGACAGGAAAAATGAGCTATACTAAAAACTGATAAAGGAAACTTAAGGGCTTATCTATATTAAGCTACTAGAGACCTACACAAATGCTTAATTCCTAAACCTAACTCCTACTTATTAATACTAAAAAGGACTTAGAAAAAGTGCCTAGCAACAACAGCTTAAACTGTTGTTGCTGATGCACTTGACCAAATACTCAAATGCAAGCTAAAATTTGAGAGCTAGAGTCTCTAAAACACTTCACCAAATGCACCTAAGTAAACACAAAACAACTTTGAACTCTAAGTTGCACTTAAAATCCTAAAATCTAAAACTACTCACAGCTGAAAATTGCCCTGGTGTAAATGCAAGGTTTTTACACTCTAAACTTTTAAATTTTACTAACTAACTTCTAAAAGCTTTTTTAAAACATTGAAATATGACCTAACTAAGCTGTATGAAATGCTTTGACAGATTAATGTTGACTTTAAAAGTCAAAAGAGCCTAAATCCAAACACTCCTTTATTTTGTCTGTCAAAACAAAATTACACTAAAAATCTATTTCAAAGCTAGAGCTACTAAAACTTTTTATCCACTTCTACTTAAACAAATTGGCTTGTTGGACCAGATTCAGAAGACATGGCATGATCTCCAAAGTTATTCGCTGTTGATTTCAGGAAAAACTATCTATCGCATCCTCGAACCCTCGGTGGGGCATCGAGTAATTGCGTCATAGTACGATTATCAGCCATCGCAACCTATGGTAGATAATCAGGTTCTCAGGTTAAGTATGATTCAACAAAGTTTGTCGAACTTGTGGTTGTCGACGTCTACGGGCTTGAGAACGAGTGCGCATGCACAAAATAGGAGTACACAAGGAAAATTTACACTAATTTTTTTTTTTTATGTTTGGTTTTTCAAAAATTGATTCACAATTATTCTAAGACAATGAGATAAGACAACTTAAACCAAATAATCAGCTTACTTCACGGTAGCTTCCACAAAAAGATAAACTCACAGGTGAGCGGAATGAGTTAGGAAAGCGCGAAGCTTATTTCTCCTTCGGTCGTAGTTCCTAGGAACAACCCTCCTTATACCCACTTTATAGTTTGTTCAACTTTCCGGGTGAGCGTACGGCCGTGAAGAGACACAAGAAAGGCAAAGTTTTTAACATCTTTTGTTCGAATTGGGAACCAACAAGTTCACGCGGAACTTATTATGATAATACCTCATGAGAATAAGTATATTTTGGTGTTTAACCAAGTTGTGAATTTTATTTTCTTATTTATAAGGACAATGTTTTTTTAGATTATTTTTTGATTTTTTTTTTTTTTTTTTTTTTTTTGGATTTATAAATGATACTTATACTAAAAAGTAAATAGAAAAATATTTTTGTGCTTCTTTTTTTTTTTTTTTTTTATTTTTTATAATAAAAGAAAAATTCACAATTTCAAAACTAGATGGACAAAAACGAAACGATAATACTATGCACAGCCTCCCCAGGCAGCGGCGCCAAAAATTGATCGCTCAAACTATACCTTAAAATATATAATATAATAAAATATAAAATATATAGTAAGAACAGTCTAAAAGCAGAGTCAATGATACCGAGAAGTAGTATAGAGTATTCCCCTGGTCAGTAAATCCCCACGAGGCTGGAATGGTAAATCGATACGAAATAATTGATGATTTGAAAATTGGAAACAATTTGATTTTGATTTTTAACTAGATAAACTAAATTAAAATTATAATTAAAGAAAACAAAAAATATTCAATGGGAAACAAGCAGTGAAATGAGGAACCTTAAATATACTATACTACGGGGAACAAAAATTAGTTATACGGATAAATCCTAAAACTACGGGGCAATAAAAATGGCAGCAGAATAAAATCCTAAGAAATCTACGGGGAACGTAATTAGGCTAAAAATACTTAACTAAAATAATTAACACTAATAAACTAAATTAAACATGCAATTATAGACTACCGGGAATTAAATCGCAAGCTAAAACTAAAAATTACAAAAATAAAGTCATAAAATTAATTTTAAATTTAAATCAATTAAAATATTCTTAACTTAAAAAAATGTAAAAAATTTCAAAATCGGAGTAAAAACGAACAAAACGGTAAGAAAACGAAAAGTCGAACTTCGGTAGAACGAGCCCAGGAACTGAAATTTGGGCAAAAATCACCCTACACAAGTTTTGATAACATTTTCCTACAAACCATTTGATTTAAAGATAATTTATCAAAAAGAAAATAATTTTGTTTAATTTTTGTATTTGTATGAATTTTTTAAATAAATCAATACTAATTAAAAACAAGAAAATAAAAAATAAAAGTCTAAAAATTCTAAACAAAAGTCAGATTAAATAAAGAAAAAGTTAACAAAAAATACTAAAAAATGTAAAAATGCCCAAAATTACCTCTGTTTGAATCAAAAGTAATTAAACTAATTAAAATTAAACCTAATTTAATTAATTAAATTAAATCTAACTGTTGTTAACCTATAAGGACTAACAGTGAAAGGACAAAAGGACTAAGAGACGGGTAACAATCAACTAACCACAGGGACTAACAATGCTAACTATAAAAGACAAAATTACACAAATGATCCCTGAAGTGGACCCCCGATGCAAATCAAGTCCAAGTGCTTATTATCAAAAAGTCAAAAACAGAAAGTTGTTGAAAGGGGCTATAATGGCAACATATTGTCATAATAAGCACTAGATCTATGAAATTCCCACTAATTAAGCCAAGAAAATGCAGCTTATGGACAGACAGAAAACTTAAATAACATATAAATCATATTTTGCTTTCTTTTTGGATTTAAGCTAACTAATAATCTAACAACTAATAGGAACAGATAAATAGGGCTAGGGAGTCCGAAATGAGCACTAAGGTAATCTAGAATATACCCTAAAATAAGCTAGAAATGACATAAGCTATGGTGACAGTTTTTAAAAAGAAAACAGCAAAAGTACCTACTTAAGGCCTAAATAAGCTAATGCAAAGGAGAGATAATGCTATAAGATTTTTCAGGGACTTTAAAGAACTGAGTAATAAGCTACAATAAAAAGCTAAAAATTCCTAAGTAGCTTAATTATCTAAATAAGGCTAGATAAGTGGGCGTTGAGATGGTGGCTCAGCACCAGGGAGGTGCATAGGCAGTTGCTTAGGGGGGGTTTTAGAGCTTATTGAAATAAAGAGCCTTTAGAGCTTTTTAGCCAAAACAAAGCACAAACAGATAACAAAAGGAGGCAATTGAGCTTATTTCCAAAATTTGAGAGCTTAGGAAACAATTTAAGCTGCTGATATTGTGGCTTAAATTTGAGGGATTTCAAAGATAATGCATACATACTTGTTGACTCATACTTGGTCAAACCAAAGGGACAGAACAAATGGTTGGTTAAAGGGCTAGAAACAACACCAAAGAGCACAAGAACAATGTGTCTTAAGCTACTTATGCAGCTTGCAGCACTTAAGTCTCAAATATAGCTATATTGAAAATTTGACAGAAAATAGAAAACACTTAAAAATTGATTTTAAAACTAAAAATGGTGGTTTAAGTGGCTTGATTAATTACAGACCTATACCAAATCTCTTGAAGATTTATGCATACAGTGGCTGGAGACGGCGTCGCAGGCATAAAGCGACGCCGTCGTGATCTATTATATGTGAACGGTCGACAGGCCAATGGCCACTGTAAAGAGGTAACTAGTAATTATCTACTGGCGACGGCAATCAAGATTCATAAGTGACGTCGCTGCAGTCCGATATCTCTATAAATATCAATCCGTTTTTAGGGATTAAAGGGGAGTGTTAACTTTATATAAACCTAGGGAGAAACGAACCCTAGTCATTCTAGCAGCTTTATAGGTCGTTTTTAGGGCCTCAAAACCTTATTGTACTACAGTGAATCCATGTTTTAATCAATTAAGGTTATTCATCATTAATCATTCAATATTTCCGATGTGTTGTTTGATTGATTTATCTTCTTGCTTTCTTTATAACATGCGAGGCTAAACTCTCCTTTGTATTTATCTATGATTGCATAAAACTTAGGTTGTAGATTCTTTTGATGTTGCTTCTTGTAAATGAATGTGCGCGTTAGGCTTTAGAAAACCAGCTTATTGTCCTGTATCGCCTATTGATATTCTAGGAAATGCGAGTAGTGAAGAAAGATACATCGTAACGGCGTCTTCATACTACCTTACCCCTAATATGGTTGATCCCTCTTAAGTTATTTCACATGCATTTAATATACTCTTAGGGGCCTTGTAATAGTCTTCATACTGCCTTAATTATGCGTTGCCTTAACCGAATATTAAATAGACGGTGAGTTTGTGTAGTCCGTTCATGACCTAGGAAATACTTACACAGATCATCACACGTGTGACAAGGCAATGGATCTAGGAGAAGCAATCTGAGGAGTAGTGCATGATTAGGTAAATACATTTGTTTATCATAAAGTTATCACTAGTAGTCTAGATATTAATTAGTTTAGTTATTAGTTAAACAAGCCAACCTCTCAAACCATAGATTTACCTGCTTTCTTATAAATATAAAAAAAACAAAAAGAATCTTCTCTTAACCTCTAGAATTATGTTAGACCCGGAGATCAGGCGTTCCCCAAAACTATTCCCCTAAAAGAGAACAATATCAAACGCCTGAGAGAGTCTTGACTATAACTACACTACAATGATTAGTACATGCAAACAGGGGATTGATAATACTTCCTATGAAGTCTTCATCAACCCTCACAGTAACACTCTCTTCCTTCATAGGCTGAAAAAATTCTATCTTGGAAATGCCTCTGGTCACAGGAAATGATTTGTAAGCACATACCAACGATTAACCCGACAGCTTTCAACCGAGCGACTGAGCAAAATGAACCTCTTCCAAAATCGATTCCTATCCTCTGGTTTTATCCCTAAGCTACAAGACGACTTTATTAGCCGAAATTATAGTATTTCTCCTCATCATGTTTAGTTTTTCCAGAGCACATTCATTGACATTTTTGCAGAGTGGTCTGTCCGACTAATTCCCATATATCTAATCGATCAAACTAGTGAAGTTCTTCCTGTATCGCTTCAATCCATGCAGAATCAGCCATGGGTTCTTTGATGTTCTTCGGTTCGGTTTAACTTACGGTGAGTGCGAACATACACATCTCGCCATCTGTTTCTAGCTGACGTCTTGTTCTAATTGATTGAGAAGGATTTCTAGTTACTTGTTTTAACGGATGATCTTTTGTCTAACGATGTTCAGACGGATGTCGTTGAAAGAATGTATGCATGTTTGACGAGTCAACATAACAAGAAGATGTCTCCCCTTATTCATGTACCGGTGTACTGAAGATGTTGATAAATTCGTCTTCTTTAACTTGTGCATTTTCTTTTAAAGTTTCTGCTTGATTGATGTTCTCGGTAGAAGTGATTTCCCGTCATGTGCTTTGAGCACCCAGAGTCGATGATGAATAGAATTATGTCTATGAGCTTTTACAGTGGCTCAACATCAAAAATGGGTCCAGAATTATCAGCAACATCTGAAGTAACCTCTTGAATCTGTGCCATGTACATATAATGTGCTTCTAATTTTTGATCTTCAGGTTCATCATCAGTGTCATCCCTCTAATCAGCTTACTCCGCATTCAACTAAAATCTAGCTTCCTCTTGCTTACACAATAACATCTTCTCCTTGTGATAAGTTGCATCCTTTGCATGTTTTGGTTTATGACATTCCCTTGCTACATGCCTATATTCCTTGCAATTATAACACTGAATCCGAGATTGTTGTACCACATGTGATACCTACATTCTCCCTGAGCACCAGCGACATTGACTACCCTCTGTACCTATACCTAGTCCTCCTGTTGATCTTAAGTAGATATCTTAGATTTTCTCTACTGGTGTTAGATGAAGTTCTGAGGTTGTTGTTGGTAGGTTTGTAGATTTTCTTGAATGATAGAGAGATTAAAGCCATGAGTTTATCAATTTCCTTTTCCTTTGACATTTCATCATCATCAGCGAACACAATACAGTTCTTGACAAAAAGTGGTGGAAGAGAGTTGACCAATTTGTTGCTTTAACCTCATTTCTGGTCAGCAGCTTGTTATGCTGATGAAGAATTTGAGTTGTATGAGTAGATGGTTGAGGTGGTAAACTAGTTGTTAGTTAAGCAATAAGTGAAAGTGGAATTAGTCAGTATCATCTAGTCTTTTAGCTCTATCTTGTTGACATCCTTCGTTCTGGAGTTGCTTTAAGGATTTCATAAAGTTTGTGGTAAGAGACAGTCTTTAACTCTTGACTCTGCTTAACAAGTGTCACACAACTTTGCCATTCTGGTTGTAATTAAAGTAAGAACTAAACATTTACTTGATGATTGGTAACATCACCTGATTTTCTAACTACTCTTCTATCTGTAGGAACTTGAAGTCATACGATTTAAAGTGTTTCACCATCTTGTGATGTGAATTTTCCAAACTCTCAATATAGATTGGTTTCAAGATCTTGAATATTGATTAATTCACCTTGTTTCAACCTTTTAGTTGCTTTCCGCATCTCACATGCATTTGGACAAGCATCAACTATGGAGTATATATCATTATCTATTCATGTTAGAATTATCTGAATAGCTTCAGCTTTAGCATCCAATTGGTTCCTTATGTCTTGTGAAACATTCTTATAGTTATCCATGTACCTTTCTATAGTGGTTTCTGAACTACCTTCTACAACAGGAATTGTTCTTTCAGTCCATTTGAATTTGTAAGGTGGGTTCTGGAGAAAATAGTAGATAAGTTCATTGTTAGGCTTGGTGTCGATGTATCTCTTGATTCAGGATTTCCACTGAACGTAGTTACCAGGTGCTACCATTGGTGGATGGTCTTTACCACCTGCTTTCATGATTGGATTGTGAAGAGCATTTGATGTTTGAGTTTGCAAGCTGTTATTGGTATTTGACATTTTGATGTTTTTGTGAATGGATATCGGATCTTAAGTTTTATGAAGTGACTGAGTTTGTGGTTTGTTATGGAATTCTAGTTCACGGTATTTTACAAGTCTTGATTAAACCAAGAAAAGAAGTGAGTCTTTCGTGGGATTTTACTAAATCAAGAAGAAACCGTGAAATTAAAGTTGTTGTTTTTGTTGGAAATTATAGTCTTGTTACATTTCTTAGGAGTCCAAATTAATTGCCACAATAATTGTCCAAATTGTATTTCACCAAAATTGGATTTACCGAAAATGAGGTGAACACCGAAATGGTTATTCTATTTCATGTTACAAACCGCATGATACACTGTTGCATAAACAGCAGAAACTTGAGGTTAACGAACCGAAACAAACTTGAGAATACACAAACCGTATGTAATCGTAATTTTACACAAACCGCATGTTTCTTTCAATTTTTGACATAGTTTAGTTTCGTAAAATGTCACAAACCTCAGAAATATGTAACCCTTGTAAATACATAAACCGCATAATACTATAAAGACACAAAACGCAAAACACCAAAAATACACAAACCGCAAGGTTCTATTTGCACAAACCGCAGGATTTAATTTTTTTTACCAAGTCCTGTGTTTCGTCCAATTGTCATAAACCGCAAGAAAGATGTAGACCTGTACATGACTACAAATAACCGGCAGACTCAAAAAAACAAAAACCGCAGAATGCTTAGATGGCACAAACCAGAAAGCTTTATGTCACAAAACTGCAGAATTCATCACTGTTTACGCAAACGCAAAGTTTACAAGTTTAAACCCATATATTTTCTTTAGAATAAGGTGTTTGACTCTCCATAGAAAGCTTCGTATATGCCCTTAATAAGATGAAAGTTACACACGTTGATGATCAAATAACAACTAAAGCTTGGTTTTTAATGATTTTCGAATGCGTTTTTTCAAAAACCCACGAACAAGTACAAAAGTAAAAAAACATTGTTTGATTCTTGTATAAGCTATTTTAAGCTACAAATAAGCAATAAACTCAGACTAAAACAAGCTTAAGAATCAAGACTCAAAGAAAAAAATAAGCCGAAGCTAAAAAAAGGAAAGATCCATGCATTTTGAATAAAAACCATAACTCAAAAACTATGAAAACCCCTTGGCGATTGATACCACTTGTTATCCTAAATAACTAAGATCCAAACACAGCTAATAAGCTATACCAATAAGCTCTTAATGACACGAAATAGGTAAAAGAAGAAAAAGAGAATAATAAATATAGAGAGAAAGCTAGGGAAAGAAAGAGGAAGGTTAGATTGCTAGGTGAAAACCAAATGACGACCAACACCCTCTCCATGTGTGGAGAGGGTTCTATTTATAGTCTCGTACCCACATGAGGCGTATGGACTTTTTCCTTGGGCTGGGCTTGGCTTGTTTTGGGCTTTGAGCCTGAAACATGGATAATATTTGCTTAAAGTCCAAGCCCGTTGAACTAGCCTATTACAGTACAAGATTAATTATTACAAAGATGACCGACGACATTCTTGTTCGACTTATATAAAAATAAGGCTAACAGGTTTCGATCACTATACCAAACAATTAATTAACTCACGATGTCGATGAAGTCATAAGGTGGTTAAGGTTAGGTATAAGTCCTATTATCCAACCAGAATCGGGGGGATCCACCCATAGACTTTCCATAGTTAGATTAGAAGTCCTTATGTATGATTGGAGATAAATGAGAATAAGGGAATAATGTGGACTATGACATGAGTTATCACCGAAACAATCACAACATGGCGATAGTGATGACGTCTTGGTAAACATTGAAGGGGTTGAAGAATGAAAAAGAAATGTATGGATAAAGGGTTAAAAGAAATAATCCCTCCACACAACTTAGGCAGAAACCGGGTCTATACATAATCTATCAAAATCACAAAGATGATTGTTGGTATTAAAGAAAGCCGTCATGGACCTAGTAATGCAATGCACAACCCTTCCTAGCCATTTGAGTTGCTCTTAAAATAGACTTGTCTCATTTTTTACGGAGACACACACGTTATTTATTGACTTGCTCACTCCGAGTTAGTTTATATTGAAAAGGTGGCAGACAGCTCCAGCCTCTGAGTACTAAAATAAAGTGTCAAATCAGTTTAGAGCCAATAAGACATAAACTGATAAATCTCATTAGGACACAAACTTATTAATAACACTTGTTGGTTCATTCAATCTACAATAAATTAGATCAACGATTCCTACCAGTATCCATGTGATCTGTGCCAAAACATCAGAGTGATACTCTTTAGTATTCATAATGACGATGGAAATCCTTCCAGTGTCAACATCAAACAGCACCATGGTAGGTGACTTGCGAGATTCTATATAAATTAAACTTGTGATAACTTGATATCTATTTGGTCTAGTAAATGAATTGACGACTTAATCAGAAAGATAGTAACTATCTCGATTCACGCCCTTATCGTGATTGTCGTGCATTGAGAACATTCTGTAATAAGAACAAGCAAGCATGGTGGATCTAATACACCTGAAGATCCTACGCTTTAAGCTGGAAACCATATCAAGGAGGTTCTTCCAAATTGAACCTACCTGATCACCTTTCGGTCCTCATGAAACCAGAGGTTATTGCAACCGAATCTCGATGAATGCAAATCCATATTCATCCATATATGCTATTTATTACTAATATTAAAATGCAGGTACAAACGTCAGTGTTGCAGCCTCATTCCAACTAAGTCGGATTCATTACCATATGCTCGTATTCATCAATCGACAAAGATAAATACATGATGAAAGCTCAAGTACATGCCATAATACTCATCTGTACCTCTGATATCATGAACATCCATCAATATCATTAAAGATCTTCAAAGTCAAAATAGGGGAGATTGTTAGCCTGATAAAGAAGAGGAAATTGTGAGCTTTCAAGACAAGTATGAGCATGTCAGTCAAAAGCACAAGTTGATTAAGAAAGTCAAATCAAGATGATTCAAGACAAGGAGATGATGTAAGATTAAAGATCTCAAGCATTCAAAGTTAAAAGATGAAGGCTCAAGATCAAGATCACAAAGCATGAATGAACAAAGCCATTACAAACAAGAAAATACAAAGACAAGACCGAAGAAGGCAAAGCATAAAAGTCAAATCAAGATAACCTCAACATTGGGGGAGATTATTAAGCTTAATTTTATTAAGTCGAATAAGAATGTTATCGGTCATCTTTGTAATTATTAGTCTTGTATTGTAATAGGTTAGTCGTGTTTAACAGGCTTGGATTATAAGCTAATATTATCCACGTTTCATGCCAAAGCCCAACAACTTGCCAAGCCCGGCCCATTAGCAAAAGCCCAACGCCTAAAGAAAGGCTTGGTCTATAAATACCCTTTCACCTCATGTGGTGAAGGGTGTTGGTTAACATTTCTCTCTAGCGCAATCATACCACTCTTTGCATCTTTCTCTTATTTCTTTCTATCTATCTAAATTTTTTTCTTTTTTTAAGGAATTTTTTTTTTTTTTTTTTTTGATTTTTGTTTATTTTAGGGGAGGGAGGATTTGAAAGAAATAAGAGAAAGATGCAAAGAGTGGTATGATTGCGCTAGAGAGAAATGTTAACCAACACCCTTCACCACATGAGGTGAAAGGGTATTTATAGACCAAGCCTTTCTTTAGGCGTTGGGCTTTTGCTAATGGGCCGGGCTTGGCAAGTTGTTGGGCTTTGGCATGAAACGTGGATAATATTAGCTTATAATCCAAGCCTGTTAAACACGACTAACCTATTACAATACAAGACTAATAATTACAAAGATGACCGATAACATTCTTGTTCGACTTAATAAAATTAAGCTTAATAATCTCCCCCAATGTTGAGGTTATCTTGATTTGACTTTTATGCTTTGCCTTCTTCGGTCTTGTTCTTTGTATTTTCTTGTTTGTAATGGCTTTGTTCATTCATGCTTTGTGATCTGACTTGAGCCTTCATCTTTTAAACTTTGAATGCTTGGTATCTTTATCTTACATCATCTCCTTGTCTTGAATCATCTTGATTTGACTTTCTTAATCAACTTGTGCTTTTGACTGACATGCTCATACTTGTCTTGAAAGCTCACAATTTCCTCTTCTTTATCAGGCTAACAATCTCCCCTATTTTGACTTTGAAGATCTTTAATGATATTGAAGAAGTTCATGATTATCAGAGGTACAGATGAGTATTATGGCATGTACTTGAGCTTTCATCATGTATTTATCTTTGTCGATTGATGAATACGAGCATATGGTAATGAATCCGACTTAGTTGGAATGAGGCTGCAACACTGACGTTTGTACCTGCATTTTAATATTAGTAATAAATAGCATATATGGATGAATATGGATTTGCATTCATCGAGATTCGGTTGCAATAACCTCTGGTTTCATGAGGACCGAAAGGTGATCAGGTAGGTTCAATTTGGAAGAACCTCCTTGATATGGTTTCCAGCTTAAAGCGTAGGATCTTCAGGTGTATTAGATCCACCATGCTTGCTTGTTCTTATTACCAAAACGTCTCAAAGCAGACAACACGATAAGAGTGAATCAGATAGTTACTATCTTTCTGATTAAGTCCCGTCCTTCAATTTACAGACCAAAATAGATATCAGTTATCACAAGTTTGATAGTACTATAGAATCTCATCAAGGCACCTGACCATGAGTGTCTGTTTTGATGTTGACACTGGAAGGATTTCCATCGTCATTATGAATACTAAAGAGTATCACTCTGATGTTTTGGCAAGATCACATGGATAATGCGTAGGAATCTTTGATACTAATTATTGTATATTGATGAACAACAAGTGTTATATAAGTATTGTGTCCTAATGAGATTTATAATTTTATCTCTTATTGGCTCTAAACTCGATTTGTACACTTTTATTTTAGTACTCAGAGGCTGGAGCTGTCTGCCACCTTTTCAATATAAACTAACTCGGAGTGAGTAAGTCAATAAATAACGTGTGTATCTCCGTGACAAATGAGACAAGTCTATTTTAATAGCAACTCGAATGGCTAGGAAGGGTTGTGCATTGCATTACTAGGTCCATAACGGCTTTCTTTAATACCAACAATCAACTTTATTGGATTTTTGAAAATATGTATTGACCTGGTTTCTGCCTAAGTTATGTGGAGGGCTTATTTCTTTTAACCCTTTATCCATACATTTCTTTTTCATTCTTCAACCCCTTCAATGTTTACCAAGATGTCATCACTATCGCCATGTTGTAATTGTTTCGGTGATAACTCATGTCATAGTCCACATTATTCCCTTATTCTCATTCATCTCCAATCATACTAAGGACTTCTAATCTAACTATGGAAAGTCTATGGGTGGATCCCTCCGATTCTGGTTAGATAATAGGACTTATACCTAACCTTAACTACCTTATGAGTTCATCGACATCGTAAGTTAATTAATTGTTTGGTATAGTGATCGAAACCTGTTAGCCTTATTTTTATATAAGTCGAACAAGAATGTCGTCATTCGTCTTTGTAATAATTAATCTTGTACTATAATAGGCTAGTCCGGTTCAACGGGCTTGGACTTTAAGCAAATATTATCCATGTTTCGGGCTCAAAGCCCAACACAAGCCAAGCCCAACCTAAGGAAAAAGTCCATACGCCTCATGTGGGTATGAGACTATAAATAGAACCCTATCCACACATGGAGAGGGTGTTAGTCGTCATTTGGTTTTCACCTAGCAATCTAACCTTCCTCTTTCTTTCTCTAGCTTTCTCTCTACATTTCTTATTCTCTTTTTCTTCTTTTACTTATTTCGTGTCATTAAGAGCTTATTGGTATAGCTTATTAGTTGTGTTTGGATCTTAGTTATTTATGATAACAAGTGGTATCAATCGCCAAGGGGTTTTCATAGTTTTTGAGTTATGGTTTTTATTCAAAATGCATGGATCTTTCCTTTTTTTAGCTTCGGCTTATTTTTTTCTTTAAGTCTTGATTCTTAAGCTTGTTTTAGTCTGAGTTTATTGCTTATTTGTAGCTTAAAACAGCTTATACAAGAATCAAACAATGTTTTTTTACTTTTGTACTTGTTCGTGGGTTTTTGAAAAAACGCATTCGAAAATCATTAAAAACCAAGCTTTAGTTGTTATTTTGGATCATCAACGTGTACTTTCATCATATTCGTGCATATACGAAGCTTTATGGAGAGTCAAAACACCTTATTCTTAAGAAAAAATCTGGGTTTAAACTTGAACTTTGCGATTTGCGTAAAAGTGATGAATTCTGCGGTTTGTGACACTTAAAGCTTACGGTTTGTGCATCTAAGCATTCTGCGGTTTTTGTTTTTTTGAAGTCTGCGGTTTGTGTCATTTACAGGTCTACATTTCTGCGGTTTATGACAATTGGACGAACACAGACTATGGTAAAAAAAAATTAAATCCTGCGGTTTGTGCAAATAGAACCTTGCGGTTTGTGTATTTTTGGTGTTTTGCGTTTTGTGTATTTATAGTATTATGCGGTTTATGTATTTACAAGGGTTACATATTTCTGAGGTTTGTGAAATTTTACGAAACTAAAATATGTCAAAATTGAAAGAAACATGCGGTTTGTGTAAATTACGATTCCTACGGTTTGTGTAACTCAAGTTTTTTACGGTTCGTGTAACTCAAGTTTTCTGCTGTTTATGCAACAGAGTATCATGCGGTTTGTAACATTGAAATAGAAAACCAATTTCGGTTCACTCATTTTCGGTAAATCCAATTTTGGTGAAATACAATTTGGACAATTATTGTGGCAATTAATTTGGACTCCTAAGAAATGTAACAAGACTATAATTTCCAACAAAAACAACAACTTTAATTTCACGGTTTCTTCTTGATTTAGTAAAATCCCACGAAAGACTCACTTCTTTTCTTGGTTTAATCAAGACTTGTAAAATACCGTGAACTAGAATTCCATAACAAACCACAAACTCAGTCACTTCATAAAACTTAAGATCCGATATCCATTCACAAAAACATCAAAATGTCAAATACCAATAACAGCTTGCAAACTCAAACATCAAATGCTCTTCACAATCCAATCATGAAAGCAGGTGGTAAAGACCATCCACCAATGGTAGCACCTGGTAACTACGTTCAGTGGAAATCCTGATAAGAGATACATCGACACCACAGCCTAGAACAAGTGAAGCTTATCTACTATTTTCTCCAGAACCCAGCCTTACAAATTCCAAATGACTGAAAGAACAATTCCGTTTGAGAAGGTATTCAGAAACCACTATAAAAGGTCATGGATAACTATAAGAATGTTTCACAAGACATAAGGAACCAATTGGATGCTAAAGCTGAAGCTATTCAGATAATTCTAACATGAATAGATAATGATATATACTCCATAGTTGATGCTTGTCCAAATGCATGTGAGATGCGGAAAGCAACTAAAAGGTTGAAACAAGGTGAATTAATCAATATTCAAGATCTTGAAACCAATCTATATTGAGAGTTTGGAAAATTCACATCACAAGATGGTGAAACACTTTAATCGTATTACTCAAGGTTCTACAAGATAATGAATGAGCTTGTTAGAAATCAGTGTGATGTTACCAATCATCAAGTGAATGTCCAGTTCTTACTTTAATTACAACCAGAATGGAAAAGGTTTGTGACACTTGTTAAGCAGAGTCAAGAGTTAAAGACTGTCTCTTACCACAAACTTTATGAAATCCTAAAGCAACACCAGAACGAAGTCAACAAGATAAGAGCTAAAAGACTAGCATGTACTGCTAATCCACTTTCACTTATTGCTTAACAACAACTAGTTTACCATCCTCAAAACCATCTTACTCACTACACTCAAAATTCTTCAACCAGACCATAACAAGCTGCTACAGAGAAACGAGGTAAAGCAATGTGTCAACTCTCTGTCCACCCACTTTTGATCAAGAACCGCTATGGACTGTTGATGATGGATAAATGTCAAAGGAAAAGAAATTGATAAACTCATGGCTTAAACTCTCTAATCAATCAAGACGAAACTACAAACCTACCAACAACAACCTCATACTTCATCTAACACCAGTAGAGAAAATCAAGATAATACTTCAAGAATCAACAGAGGAACTAGGTATGATAATCAGAGGGTAGTCAATGTTGCTGGTGCTAGGGAGAATGTAGGTACACATGTGGTACAACAATCTCGGATTCAGTGTTATAATTGCAAGGAATATAGGCATGTAGCAAGGAATTCACAAACCACAACTCAAGTTGCAACTATCACAAATGAGAAGATGTATTGTGTAGAGAGCAAGAGGGAAGCAGATTTAGTTAATGCGGAGTAAGCTGATTAGAGGGATGACACTGATGATGAACCTGAAGATCAGAAATTAGAAGCACATTATCTGTACATGGCACAGATTCAAGAGGTTACTTCAGATGTTGCTGATAATTCTGGACCCATTTTTGATGTTGAGCCACTGTAAAAGCTCATAGACATAATTCTATTCATCATCGACTCTGGGTGCTCAAAGCACATGACGGGAAATCACTTCTACCGAGAACATCAATCAAGCAGAAACTTTAAAAGAAAATGCACAAATTAAAGAAGACAAATTTATCAACATCTTCAGTACACCGGTACATGAACAAGGGGAGACATCTTCTTGTTATGTTGACTCGTCAAACATGCATACATTCTTTCACGATTTAGATTAGCTTATTTGTCTGTCTTAAGCTTATTAGAGCTTATTTATGCCTTAGTGTAAAAGTTTTTAGTGTTTTGCCTTTGCTAGTTTTGATTCTTATCCCAGTTTATTTTCTTTGCTATTTTTATGTGCTTTTGCTTATTTTTATCAGTTTCTGTGCCCAATCATTCCTTGTGACATTCAAACACAAATCATCAATCGTCTCTCGATTTTCCATCTCTAGCCTCGTTGGGACATAACGACCCGGGAACACTCTATACTGCTTCCGGTTTTCTTGCTCTCGCGTGATTTCGTCCCTTGTTGTGTATTTATACATGTTTGTATTTGTTCACATTTTTAAGAGGTGAGAAAACGCGGGTCAGGCATCCAAAGATACGTAAACGAGAGTAGTCAGGTTCTTTGTGAAATAATTTTGTGAAGGGGATTTCGTTGTTAATTGCTTTGGAAGGGAGAAGGTTAAGGAGGTAGGTTGTCATGTGAAGGGCCTCAACCCAAAATGACGAGGGTAGGTGATGCGGTCGTCGTAGGACTTCAACAAGAAGTTTTACAACTCCCTAGGCAGAGCACCTAACTGTTATAGTAGTAGTATAGGCTAGACTCGGGGGTTGTTATCGTTCTCTAAGAGAATAGGTTGGGAAGGCCTGATCATGGTCTAACAGAATTCTAAGGGTTGGGAAAAGATTATTTTTGTATGTTTATATTTATAGGAAAGCATGTAAATCTATGGTTTGAGAGGTTGGTTTGATAAACTAACAACTAAACTAATATCTAATCTAATCTACGGGTGATAAATTTATGATAATTAAATATATTTACTTAATCATGCATTACTTATCAGATTGTTTCTCCTAATCCTGTTTCCTTGTCACACTTGAGATGTAATGTGTAAGTATTTCCTAGGTTATGAACGAATTATACGAATCTGTCGTCTATTTAATATTTCATTAAGGCAAAGCACAAGTAAGGTAGTATGAAGACTATTACAAGGCCCCTAAGAGTATGTTAAATGCATGTGAAATACCTTAAGAGGGATCAACCATATAAGGAGCAAGGTAGTATGAAGACTGTTACCCTATGGTATCCTTCCTACGCACTCGCGTTTCCCTAGATGTGTCAACAGCGATACAGACAAAAGCTGGTTTTCTAAGGCCTAACGCGCACATTCATCTACAAGAAGCAATAGTAAAAGTATCTACAATTCGACTCTCATGCAATCATAAGCAAATACAAAGGAGGGTTCAGCCTCACATGTTATAAAGGAAGTAAGAAGATAAATCCATCACACAAAACATAGACATATTGAATGATTAATGATAAATAACCTTACTTGAATTAAAACATGGATCCAAGGTAGTACAATAGGGTTTTGAGGCCCTATAAATGACCTATGAAGCTATTACAAAGACTAGGGTTCGTCTCCCTAAGTTATACAAAGTTATCCAAAAAGTTACACTCTAAAACCTTAAAATCGGTTTTGTATATATAGAGATATCGCAGCGATGGTCCTGATGCCGTCGCTACGTGGATGATTCTAGATCCTCTTTAAGTCGGCCACGTCCTGACGCCGTCTCCAAATTCCAGACGCCGTCACTGAATAGATTACGACGGCGTCGCTTTATGCTTGTGACACCGTCTCCACGTTCTGTAAGCAATACTTCTTTAAGGATTTGGTGTAGGTCCGTAATCTCATCCGTTTCTTCTCCGAATGAACCCAAGTCACGTGTATTTCCTCCGTATGCTATCCAAGTGCTAAAAACCTAAAAATAAACGATTAAGCACATAATCTGGGAATATTTGCATGATTTAAGAGGTTAAATAACCCCGAAATAGTGTATAAAATGACACCTCATCACCCCACCTTGCCTATTATTATTCAAACCCGAACCCCTACCTTTTCTATTATTATTAAAATTATTAGGTCTTGAACGTCCAG
>BQNB010002343.1:104896-126127 GCA_026074375.1 Tanacetum coccineum
GTCTGTCATATTGCATACACAAGATTCTAATGGAAGATGACTACAAACTAGGCATTCAACCCCAAAGACGTTTAAATCCTAAAGTCGAGATGTGGTAAAAAATGAGATTGTAAAGTTACTTGATTCTGGGCTAATTTATCCAATCTCAGATAGTTTGTGGGTCAGCCCTATCCACGTGGTTTCAAAGAAGGATGAATGACTGTAGTTTTGAATGACAATAATGAGTTAATTCCGTCTTGCATAGTTACAGGATGGCGAGTATGCATCGACTATCGTAAACTCAATGATGCAACTCGAAAGGATCATTTCCCTCTTCCCTTTATTGATCAAATGTTAGAGCGTTTATGTGGGAATGAATATTACTGTTTTATTGATGGTTTTTTTTTATTCTTCCAAATCCTGATCGCACCCAAAGATTAAGAAAAGACAACATTCACTTGTCCTTATGGGACTTTTGCTTACCGACGAATGCCGTTTAGATTATGCAACGCACCAGCTACTTTTTAAAGATGCACGACGGCAATTTTCCACGACATGGTGGAACACTTTATGGAAGTATTCATGGACGACTTTTTGGTATTCGATAACTCTTTTGATTGTTGTCTAACTAATTTATATAGGATGCTTGCTAGCTGTAAAGAAACCAACCTTGTGCTGAATTGGAAAAAATGTCATTTTATGGTAACAAAAGGGATTGTTTTAGGACACAAAATTTCTAAGGCTGGAATTGAGGTTGATAGAGCTAAAATTGATGTAATAGCTAAATTGCCATACCCAACAAACGTGAAAGGGGTGAGAAGCTTTCTAGGGCATGCTGGATTTTACCAAAGGTTTATAAAAGACTTTTCCATGATTTCTAAACCATTGAACCAACTTTTAATAAAAGACGTAAAGTTTTATTTTTCTGATGATTGCAAAGAGGCATTTAACATTTTGAAAGAAAAACTAACCACTGCGCCTATCATAATATCTCCCCATTGGAACGTACCCTTTGAATTGATGTGTGACGCTAGTGACTTCGCTGTTGGAGCTGTGTTAGGACAACGAATAGACGGGAAATTTAAACCGATCTTTTATGCCAGCAAAACTTTGTATAATGCCCAAGAGTATTACACCACCACCGAAAAAGAACTTCTTGCAGTTTTTTTCTCTTTTGATAAGTTTCGCCCATATCTTATCTTATCAAAAACCATAGTCTATACTCATTATTCAGCTTTGAATTATTTGTTTAGCAAACACGATGCCAAACCAAGGCTTATAAGGTGGGTTCTGCTTCATCAAGGATTTGACATTAAGATTAAGGATAAAAAAGGGGCAGAGAACTTAGCTGCGGGTCATTTGTCGAGACTTGAGAACCCATACTTGGGAACGTTCACGGAAGAGGAAATCGCTGACAAGTTTCCCGATGAACATCTTATGATATTAAAAACCAAGTTAAATGAGGACGAACCATGGTATGCTGATTATGTTAATTATATCGTTGGAAAAATTATGCCTCCAAATTAGACACCTAAAAAAAGTAGATTTTTCTCTCAAGTAAAAAATTATTTTTGGGATGAACCATACGCATTCAAGCTATGCCCTGATAATGTAATGAGGCGATGCATTGCTGGAAACAAAATCTGTGAAATCTTAGCACATTGTCATTTTAGACCAACTGGGGGTCATCATAGTGCATCAATTACTGGAAGAAAAGTCTATGAATCAGGATTCTTTTGGCCTAGCATCTTTAAAGATGCTAAAGATTATGTAATGAGATGTGATGCATGTCAAAGATCTAAAAACATATCTTTAAGAAGTGAGATGCCTCGTAACAATATTCAGGTATGCGATGTGTTTGACATATGGGGGCTAGACTTTATGGGACCCTTTCCTAACTCAAGAGGAAACAAATATATATTGGTAGCAATGGATTATGTATCAAAATGGGTCGAAGCTCAAGCACTTCCTAAAATGTTGCTCGCATTGTGATTAAGTTTTTGGGAAGGCTATTTGCAAGATTGGAGTTCCTAAAGCTTTAATTAGTGATCAGGGGACACATTTTTGTAACTCTCAACTAGAAAAAACCTTGCAAAAGTATGGAGTAACACATAAGTTATCAACGGCATATCACCTTCAAACTAATGGGCAAACCGAAGTGACCAGTAGGGCTATCAAACGTATCTTTGAAAGGTCGGTTGGATATAATCCAAAGAATCTGATAGAACTAAAACACATGATAGTTCTATAGATCGTTTAAGCTCTATATTGTTTAGATCTAATCTAGGATGAATAACAAAGATAATAACATGCAACAGAATAAGAACAAATCAATGTTATTGTAACAAGGTTTTTCATCATTATCTTCACTGTAACAATTACTTCAAGCCCCAATTCTACTTTGATCAATAGTAGAATGGTTACATCAATGAACTGTAACAGGATCAAGTTACCTTGACCTTGAGGTTACACCATACAATTATAGACGTCTACATCTCTTTTGAGATACACACACACATATTTTCTTTTCTGTGTACACTAAACTACACGCCTGGAACCTCCTTTTATAACATAAGGAGTCCAAGACTTACAAAGGAAGATAAACATTAGACAACTAAACATTTTAAACATTAAGGAATATCTTTTGTTATCTTTATCTTCTAAAGGAGATCTTCCAGGATCTTCATATTCTCCTACATTTTGTAATATTCTTTAATGATGATTTTGATCCTTTTATTTCACTCTTTTGTTCTTTTGTCTCATCAAATCTATAATTCCCAACAATCTTCCCCTATTTGATGATGACAAAACAAACAATGTTCTTGCATGAAATTCATCATAAAGCCTTTAATCAAAGCTTCCCCTGAAGTTGAGATCATAGAGCTCCCTGAATGAAACAAAACTTTCCCTTAATTCAGATTTCCTTTGTAACATGCTTATATCACCACACATAATAAGCTGCAAATCGTATCTCTGTAATCTTCGTCCCTTTTTTGTCATTATCTAATAGGGGTCTTGTGAAGATAAGAAACTTGAATGTTTACAACTACAAACCATATATCACACTACTAATCCATCCTTCTAATGTCTTAAATTACCCTCCATGACGCATAATAAGAATAATGAATTTAAGACAGTAGAAACTTAAACTAGCAGTAGTAATACACAACTAGCAGTAGTAATACACAACTAGCAGTAGTAATGAAACCTTTCACCTCAAGAGGTGCATGAACATAACCTGATGGTTAACCATTTTTGACAATAAGCTTCCCCTCAAACTAATATGTTAACCATCTCTTAAATCTTCAAATTCTGTAGGCTCTATGTAATGATTACTGATGAAGAAAACTAAATATAACGAACTTGATGCTGAAGTAGAATAACCCAAACTTGTGTCTTATATCTTGTACTATCCATGTGACTTCGAACTCATAAATAAATCTATGAAATATAAGTAGATCACAACCTCTTGACAAAATCCTCATCTTCTATGAGACACATAACCAAAGTGATAGCAAATGTGTGCATTGAGCACCATAAGTTTGTAAATCACACACCTTTGCTAGATTCTGCAAGTCTTCGTCAACACCATATAAAACAAACAAGTTATCTTTAAACGTTGTAAGCCGTTTAAGATATGATAAAACACGTACCTAAGTAATTCTACTTCATCGTCAAAGAAGTCATAAACAATCATCTCTATAACCAATTATAGCAAATAATCCCAAAAATGAGCCTTTTAAACATTTAAGAACATTTAAACCAAATTCGTGTGTCATTCTAGCCGAGAACTACAATACTGCCTTGTTAGATATCGGTCATAGCAAGTAGTTGAAACTTCTGTAACAAGCAGTATTAACATTCCTTTAAGCAGCACTAAGTTTCAACGAACAACACTAACTTCCTTTTATCACAAACTTAACATAACAAGCAGTATTATAAACCAATGAACAATACTAACTTCTTTTAATCCCAATAGCAGCAGTAACCAACTCACTGCTTTTATTACTAGCAGTACTAAATCCAAGAAGCTAACAGTTATATTCGTTTATATCCAAGTAATATTAACTACTAGTAACAAACCTAGCAGTATAAACTTTCATTCTAACCCAAGAAGTATAAACGAACCTTGAATGAGCAACACTAAGTTGCTTGGCAGCATTAAGTTGTCTTCGAACCTAAGCAGTAGGAAATGCTAAACTTAGCATCACTAATGTTGTGTGATAGCAGCATTAATTGTCATAGGCAGCAGTAATAATATACGAGCAGTACTAACCTTTGGCATCACAAACGCATAGAAGCAGCATTAACATATACATGCCAATATTAAGTTCACGAAGCTAGCAGTATTAATACTGGATTAAAACCATTAACACCATAAATCTTGACAATCCAACAAATCCAAACGTGCATATCATCGATCACCAAACCAAACAGCAACATTAATTTCTTTTAACATCTTTGGCAGCATAAGTTTTAAACTTTCAATATTACTCCAACAGAATGAATATTCCTAAGCCTTGGTTTGAAAACCCTACTTCAGAATGAGATAAAACAAACGAACAAGAGTAGGATAATAACGCTCCATACAAAAGCAACAAAGATCAGAACCCTAACAAAAATCTTTACTCCAAACCCTATGTGAACAGAACCCAAAACGATTGATCAACAAGATAAACAAGTTACCACAATTACATTAAAGGCAGAGATCACACATAATTGAAATAATTAGATGAAAGGGATGTTGGGTTTTGAATAATCGCCATGAACTTTAGGGTTTTCATTAGTTCAATTCGAATACCAAGCAGATTGTAGCACCAAAGGAATCCAATATAAATTACGAACCAAGAATATTCAGATCTAAAGATCTGGTATATATACAACGAACCAAGGATGTGAAACCTTTATCATAACAATCGAAAACAATACATCCTGTTTTACTGGATTAGGGTTTTGTGAAAACCCTAATATCACCGAATTTGATTGATTACCGAAAACAAAACTCGACACTTCTTTTTCTTCAAAATTCGATTATAAAAACCTTGAGATCCTAGATCAAGAGCCCTGTGGCTCTGATAACACCTGATAGAACTAAAACACGTGATAGTTCTACAGATCGTTTAAGCTCTAGATTGTTTAGATCTAATCTAGGATGAATAACAAAGATAATAACATGCAGCGGAATAAGAACATATCAATGTTATTGTAACAAAGTTTTTCATCATTATCTTCACTATAACAATTACTCCAAGCTCCAATTCTACTTTGATCAATAGTAGAACGGTTACATCAATGAACTGTAACATGATCAAGTTACATTGACCTTGAGGCTACACCACATAATTATAGACGTCTACATGTCTTTGAGATACACACATACGTTTTCTTTTCTGTGTACACATAAACTACACGCCTGAAACCTCCTTCTATAACATAAGGAGTTCAAGACTTACAAAGGAAGATAAACATTAGACAACTAAATATTTTAAACGTTAAGGAATATCTTCTGTTATCTTTATCTTCTTAAGGAGATCTTCCAGAATCTTCATATTCTCCTACATCTTGTAGAAATATTTAATGACGATTTTGATCCTTTTGTTTCACTCTTTTGTTATTTTGTCTCATCAAATTTATAATTCCCAACAATCTTCCCCTATTTGATGATGACAAAACAAACATGTTCTTGTACGAACTTCATCATAAAGCCTTTAGCCTTTATCAAAGCTTCCCTGAAGTGAGATCATTAGAGCTCCCTGAAAGGGAAACACAAACTTTCCCTTATTCAGATTTACTTTGTAATCATGCTCATATCACTCACACTTAATAAGCTGCAAAATCGTATCTCTGTAATCTTCTTACCTTTTTTTGTCTTTATCTTTATATAGGGTCTTGTGAAGATAAGAACTTGAATGTTTTTCAACTTACAAACCATATATCCACACTTACTATATCCCATCCTTCTAATGTCTCAAATTACCCTCCATGACGTATAATAAGAATAATGAATTTAAGACAGTAGAAACTTAAACTAGCAGTAGTAATACACAACTAGCAGTAGTAATACACAACTAGCAGTAGTAATGAAACCTTTCACCTCAAGAGGTGCATGAAGATAACCTGATGGTTAACCAATTTTGACAATAAGCTTCCCCTCAAACTAATATGTTAACCATCTCTTAAATCTTCAAATTCTGTAGGCTCTATGTAATGATTACTGATGAAGAAAACTAAATATAACGAACTTGATGCTGAAGTAGAATAACCCAAACTTGTGTCTTATATCTTGTACTATCCATGTGACTTCGAACTCATAAATAAATCTATGAAATATAAGTAGATCGCAACCTCTTGACAAAATCCTCATCTTCCTATGTGACACATAACCAAAGTGCTACAAATGTGTTGCATTGTGAACCATAGTTTGTAAACAACACCTTTGCTAGATTGCAAGTCTTCGTCCAACACATATATAACAAACTGTCAAAGTTATCTTTAAACGTTGTAAGCGTTTAAGATTGATATAAACGTACCTATGTAATTCTACTTCATCGTCAAAGATCGTCAATAAATCAATCTTCCTCTAATAAACCTTATAGCAAAATAATCCCAAAAATGAGCCTTTTAAACATTTAAGAACATTTAAACCAAATTCGTGTGTCATTCTAGCCGAGAACTACAATACTGCCTTGTTAGATATCGGTCATAGCAAGTAGTTGAAACTTCTGTAACAAGCAGTATTAACATTCCTTTAAGCAGCACTAAGTTTCAACGAACAACACTAACTTCCTTTTATCACAAACTTAACATAACAAGCAGTATTATAAACCAATGAACAATACTAACTTCTTTTAATCCCAATAGCAGCAGTAACCAACTCACTGCTTTTATTACTAGCAGTACTAAATCCAAGAAGCTAACAGTTATATTCGTTTATATCCAAGTAATATTAACTACTAGTAACAAATCTCCAAGCAGTATAAACTTTACATTCTACCCAAAGAAGTATATAAACGAACCTGAATGGAGCAACACTAAGTTGCTTGGCACATTAATGTTGTCTTCGAAACATAGACCTGAAGTAGTAGTAGAGTAGGAAGAATGAGTAGGAAATGCTAAACTTAGCATCACTAATGTCGTGTGATAGCAGCATTAATCGTCATAGGCAGCAGTAATAATATACGAGCAATACTAACCTTTGGCATCACAAACGCATAGAAGCAGCATTAACATATACATGCCAATATTAAGTTCACGAAGCTAGCAGTATTAATACTGGATTAAAACCATTAACACCATAAATCTTGACAATCCAACAAATCTAAACATGCATATCATCGATCACCAAACCAAACAGCAACATTAATTTCTTTTAACATCTTTGGCAGCATAAGTTTTAAACTTTCAATATTACTCCAACAGAATGAATATTCCTAAGCCTTCGTTTGAAAACCCTACTTCAGAATGAGATAAAACAAACGAACAAGAGTAGGATAATAACGCTCCATACAAAAGCAACAAAGATCAGAACCCTAACAAAAATCTTTACTCCAAACCCTATGTGAACAGAACCCAAAACGATTGATCAACAAGATAAACAAGTCACCACAATTACATTAAAGGCAGAGATCACACATAATTGAAATAATTAGATAAAAGGGATGTTGGGTTTTGAATAATCGCCATGAACTTTAGGGTTTTCATTAGTTCAATTCGAATACCAAGCAGATTGTAGCACCAAAGGAATCCAATATAAATTACGAACCAAGAATATTCAGATCTAAAGATCTGGTATATATACAACGAACCAAGGATGTGAAACCTTTATCATAACATCGGAAAACAAAATACATCCTTTCCCCCCCATGTTTTACTGGTTTGGGTTTTGTGAAACCCTAAATATCACCGATTTGATTCGATTACCGAAACAAACTCGAACTTCTTTTTCTTTAAAATTCCGATTTATAAAACCTTGCGATCTAAGATCAAGAGCCCTGTGGCTCTGATAACACCTGATAGAACTAAAACACGTGATAGTTCTAAAGATCGTTTAAGCTCTAGATTGTTTAGATATAATCTAGGATAAATAACAAAGATAATAACATGAAGCGGATTAAGAACAAATCAATGTTATTCTAACAAGGTTTTTCTTCATTATCTTCACTATAACAATTACTCCAAGCTCCAATTCTACTTTGATCAATAGTAGAACGGTTACATCAATGGACTGTAACATGATCAAGTTACCTTGACTTGAGGGCGAACCACTTAATATAGACGTCTACATCTCTTTGAGGATACACTCACACGTTTTCTTTTTCTGTTGTAACATAATTACACGCTCTGAAACCTCCTTTTATAAATAAGGGAGTCAAGACTTACAAAGGAAGTAAACATTAGACAACTCTAAATATTTTAAAACGTTGTAACTCTCAACTACAAAAAGCCTTGCAAAAGTATAGAGTAACACATAAGTTATCAACGACATATCACCCTCAATCTAATGGGCAAACCAAAGTGACCAATAGGGCTATTAAACGTATCTTAGAAAGGTCTGTTGGATATAATCCAAAGAATTGGTCCGAAAAACTCGACGATGCGTTATGGGCATTCAGAACCGCCTACAAAACACCTACTAGATGCACCCCCTTTAGATTGGTTTATGGAAAAGCTTGTCACTTGCCTTTGGAGATCGAACATAAAGCATATTGGGCACTAAAATAATGTAATATGGATCTCACAGCTGCAGCAAAGAACCGTTTCATGGAACTTAATGAATTAATGGAATTATTGATCCTGAAGATAAAGAAACAGTGGAATTCAAAGAAGATAAAACATAAAAGAAGCCGAAGAAAAGCCTAACTTAAAGACTTCGCTGTAAAGAAAAGTGCTTCCCGAGAGACAACCCGGATTGCTATTTATTTTTATCGAGTATGTCTTCCCATACATCAATACGGATTATCCGCTCCATACCATACAGCGTATTGAATGTCTGGACGTTATCAGTCCTTTATTTTTATGCACTTTAAAACATTATTGTCGGTTCTGGCAATACGGCGTATTCATGCACATGATACAACGTATTTAGCAGACTGACCCATATTTAGTATTTAGTTTAGCTTAAATTAACCATAGGTACCAAGATAGGAATGCATTGTTTTTCCTATAATTTGCATAGGACCTCGCTGAAAAGAAATCGAAAAATGTTGGTGGAGAATCTATGATCTAGAAATTTAGAAGTGTTGGAATCTTGAAATCTCAAGACCACTGTTCAACACAATCCTTGCTCATAAACTCAATATGGAGAATCTACCAAAAAAATATTAGGGGAGCTTCTCATTCTAATTCTTTTTAATTCCCGTTTTTCATGTTTTATCTATTCAACGAGGACGTTGTATAATTTAAATGGGGGGATGGGAATTAGAATGTATACTTGTCCTAATTTTCACACTAAAATGCTTAAATTAAAAAAAAAATTCAAGCATATTTTTGTGAAATTACTTGATACATAACCCGCACACAATAACCCTTATTAGATATTGTAAGGATTTAACCTTATCCGTTTCCAAATGATTACCCAAATTCCACAAAATATGAGTGTACCGGTGATGTTGTAGACTTCAGAACTTGGCTTGGTATATCTATTCGAGACCATAATAATGAGTACTATGGATTTAGATGGAGTAACTTGTTTAAATTGGTAAATTTTTGGGATTACACCCAAAAAGCCTTTACATGTTGTTTATTAACTAACTACACTGGTTAGTTAAATCCCCGTATAAACCCTTTGTTTACTCTCACTATAAGAGTAAGATACCCCTAGAATAACCCGTAGAGCCAATCCATTAGGAATCACACCAACTGTTTGTTTTGTTACACCTTAGCCTACCATGTTAGATTAATTCCATTTATCAGTTGCTAGTTGCTTAAAGTGTAAAGTATGTATTTCTCGCGTCTTGTGTCAATTTTCTATCTTTGGTACGATTGGAAAGAAATTTGCACATTGTAAATGGGAATGTATAAAGTAGTCAAAACTCATGTATTTTTACTACCAACACAATTATTGGTACGTCCGAAGAATGAAGAATCATCAAAGGAAATATCCGGAGTTATTATGATCGTGAAGATGGGGAAATTACACTGAGTTTCATAGTATAGTATAGTGTTTAAAAAAATCAAAAAATTAGAAAAATCGCTACAAAAAAAGAGAAAGAAAGTTTGAAGATAATCGTTTCGCAAAAACAAAGACCGATGGAATTATACGAAGGATCGATTATTCGTTGATACGTCTTATAAGTCAACGATGTAGAGTATTGTATAAAGTGGTAGATATCGCCACTTTTCTTGTAAAAGTATGTAAAGTTTGGGATGATTTGGAAGTTGACCGTTACGGGAACGCCAACTTAGGTTGTTGTTTTTGATCAATGATCAAGAAGTTTGTAAATAGTTGTGTCTTTATCATGGTAATGGTCGGGAAAAAGTATCTAGCAACTTATATCTTGGACCTAGTCTATTTGTTTTGTTATTTTATTTAATAACAATTTAATTCCCTTTCCTAATCATTAACTATGGGTTTTACGCGAATGAGGATGTGTACGAGCATGCATGTCTATTCTGTCATTACGGCCATGTATGCATGTCTCAGCTGCCTTGTTGGTTTATTACTATTAATGAAAGTTAGAAGATCCCTACCCTATATCATTATTCATCCTAACCCTTGGTTAAACTCGAATGAGGATGTGATCGAACACACATGTCTATTCTATCGTTATGGCCATGTATGTGTGCTTCAGCTGCCTTGTTGGTGTGGTACTTTTGGTGTAAGATTGTAGAATGATCAACCCTTAACCTTATAATAAAAACCCATTTTACCTTTATAAACTTGTTACTCCTTAGCTCTAGTGGTGGAGATGTGTATCCTTGCTAAGCCTATGATAGAATACTCGTCACGACTGAGCAATTGAGCGAATTAGTTACATGTTACCACATAGATTAGTTGAGTGATTTGAGTGTTTTCATCTTCTTATTTCGTGTGGTGTTTGGTTGTGTACTTGTAATAGATCAAATAAATGCTTAAACGAAAAAATCCTTAGGGATACATTTTCATAAACTTCTAAAGGCTACTTAAGGACAAGTAGGATTCAAGTGGGGGGATATTTGATGACATCAAATAACGTTTTATAGCATCATTTATCCTATGTAATTAACCCATTTTGTATAATTATTGTAAAGAATTGTTACTTAATCGCTTGTATTTGAGAAATGCAGTAATTACGGAGTACTTAGTGAAGATAACTAAAAGGCACGCATTCTGGAGCTTAAATGAAGATATTTTAAAGAATACTGTTCTGACATCTAATACGCCGTATCCATCAAGGAAGATACGACATATCTGTGCCTGCACTTACGAAAGACCACAAAGGAAACAAGATCAATACGTCGTATCCAGAGAAGACCAATACGCCGTATTCAAGTTATAGAAGGTGAATATTCAGGAAGATATCAAACGTGGTCCCTACTCCAAGAAACCCTCGATACGCCGTATCCAAGACTTTAGATACGCCGTATCGACCATATTTCAGACCCTTTAAATAGAAAACTCAAAAATGAGTTTTAAGTGTGCTAAATCATATTCTCGATACCTAAACCAAAAAAGTCAATTTTTAGAGGAGAAGAAGGGCAGAAGAGGTCTTGCAACATGATTAATTCCATAGGAGACAACGTGTAATTTCTTATACTCTTGTAATCATTTAGTTTTTGGTATCATTCGTTAACTCGATTAGTTTACCTTGGCTAAATCATTACTTTTGTATTAATTATGATGTTTGAAGGCTAATACCTTTGGGTATTAGCTATTATTATGAAGATCTCAATGTTTGGTTAGTTTGTCTTGATTGCTTAATTTATCGTTGATTGCTTGTTTATGTTCATCAATTTATACTTCTTTACATGCTTTTGTATGCGACCTATCATTCAACTGGATCTAGTGATACGGACCAAGTAATCTAGATGTCGGGATAGCTCTCCATATAGTGATTTATACATCTAGACCAATAGGATCACAAATAACGACCTATCTTTGCCCTTAGATTGTGAGCTTAGTTGGACCAACAGGTGAACTTAGGATCAACGAGTATGTTCTTGATTAATTGGTAAAGACTTGGTTAGTGACTACTGGTGTATGAATTGCCATTAAGCAGTAAGTGGGTAAAGTCTCCATGAGCTAGGGTTTAACAAGACCACCATTGCTTTAATCCCTAAGATAGATTATAATCAGCAAATAAGGATGCTTTACGCGGATGCATTTAATTGTGACAGAATTCTACGTGTCTAGGTTTAAGGAAGAATTACCGCCTTAATCTTAGGAATGATATGCCGCCTCAAGATAAGTAATCATTGCACTAAATAAACAAACCAACGTTCTGATTGGATTAATAATGGTTAACATAGTTTTCTTATATTTGCCTAGACCGCTCTTTTAGCCTCTTTTAATTTGCTTGCGTGTGTTTTAGTGTCTTGAATTGGTTTTAGTCACCACCAAACCCGTGCCAGTCTCTCAGACGGAAAAACCCACCCTTATCCATTAGATTTATGATTAACATAAGTTTAGCATAGGTTTAACATAGATTAGACTAACTTAGATTAGAAAAGACAAAGTATTAATAAATTGAAAGTGTTTCTCGTTCTTAGTGATCGACACCTTACTTACCACGAAACTACCACCGACCGGGTATACTTCCCGTTAAAGTGTTGTTTTTGGATAAGTTGGAAAAATATAAATTTAAAACTTGAATCATAAAATTACAACCACACGATGACACATCAGAGTAGTAGATACATCATTCAGCAAATTGGCATAAGAAGTTGGCTCCTTATGCGAACTAGATGATTCACGAGTCTTCAAAGCATTATGAGAAGGTTTAAAAGGCTGCCCACCATCATCCACCAACACGAGCTTTCCAGCAAGCATTTGACTCTCAACTTCACTTATCTTTGCAGCTAACGATGTTGAACTACCAAACGCCTCTGACAAGCTAGGGAATGATCCCAAACCATCACCTTTATTATTCCGTTCATCATTTTCCATATAATCTTTCCTACCTTTATCCCCCACACAAATAATATTAGGCATATTCTTTTCCCTTCTCCCTCCCAAATTCAAGAAATCACTTTTCATACTTAAATCAGTTCAAGAAGCACTGGTAGCATCTCAGCTTCAGTAGATGCCTAACATAGGCTACTATATTTCATATCTTAACTCACTTTACAACTCACTCACTCACTCAATCCCAGCTTCAGTAAATGCCTAACATAGGCTCATATAGTTCAAGAAGCACTACTATCTATCTATCTATATGTCTGTCTATCTCTCCATCTATCTTTTCATCCGTTCGTCTGTCCGTCCATCCGTCTGTCCGTCCGTCCGTCCGTTCGTTCCTTCTGTCCGTCCGTACTTCTGTCCGTCCGTCCCTCTGTCTGTTCGTCCCTCCATCTGTCCGTTTATCCGTTCGTCCATCCGTCCGTCCATCCGTCCATCCATCTGTCTGTCCGTCCATTCGTCCATCCATCCATCTCCATCCTTCCATCCATCTATCCGTCTATCCGTCCATCCGTCTATCTGTCCATCCGTCCATCCGTCCATCCATCCATCCATCCGTTCATTCGTCCATCTATCCATCCAACCATCCATCCATCTAATGAGGTGTCATTTTATATACTTTTTTAGAGTCATTTAACCCCTTAAATCATGCAAATATCTCTAAAATACGTGCTTAATCGTTTCTTTTTATGTTTTTTGCACTTGGATGGAATTTAGAAGAAATACATGTGACTTTGGATCATTTAGAAAAGAAACAGACAATATTACAACTCTACACCAAAGTCGATGAAGAAAATGCGTACAGTTGCTGGAGACGGCGTCAGAAATACTGGCGACGCCGTCAGAACATAAAAAAGATGGCGTCATGATATTTGAGACGGCGTTAGAACTTAACCGACATAGTGAAGAAGCCCTAGAAGATTCGACGAAGCGACAACGTCAAGATTATAAAGCGACGTCATCGCAGCCTATTTTCTATATATACAAACTCGTTTTTAGGGTTTTAAGTGTGAAACTTTTGGGATACGAACTTTATACTTTGGGTTTGAGTTTAGCAGCTGTTAGTGTCATTTCTAGGGTTTAAAAACCCTCTTGTAGCATCCTTTAACTCATGTTTTAATCAAGTGAAGTCCTTTATCTCTTAATCTTGCAATATGTCTATGTGTTGTCTGATTAATTACTGTTCTTCGCTTCTTTTTAACATGCTATGCTAGATCTATTAGTATTTACTTATGATTTCATGAAACTTAGTTTGTAGATCATTATAATATTGCTTCTTGGGATGGATGTGCGCGTTAAGCTCTAGAAAACTGGCTATAAAATATTACATTAGCATAGACGTCTAGGGAAACGTGATTGTGTAGAAAGGATACCATTGGTAGTAGTCTTCATACTACCTTACCCCTAATATGGTTAATCCCTCTTAAGTGTTTTAATGCATGTAATGTACTCTTAAGGGGCCTTGTAATAGTCTTTATACTACCTTACTTGTGCGTTGCCTTATCAGAATATTACATAGACGACGGATTCGTGTAATTCGTTAGTGACCTAGAAAATACTTACACAGATCATTACAGGTGTGACAAAGCAATAGGATTAGGAGAAGCAAACTAAGGATAAGAGCATGATTAAGTAAATACATTTGTTTACCTATTCGAGTTTCCACCAAATTTAGTTTAGATTTAATTTTAGTTTAAAACAAAAACCACCTCTTAAAACTAGAATTTTACTTCCTTTCAGAAAATATAAAAATACAAAATATTCTTCTTTCAACCCTTAGATCTTAGTTAGGTTTAGTTCGAGCCTTCACACGCTATTCCCCTAAAGAATGATAACAACCCCCCGAGTCCTTGCTATACTACACTGCAACGATTAGGTACTCTGCCTAGGGAGTTGTAAAACTTCTTGTGAGTTCGCAACACCCACATCATGTTTTTGGCCCCGCTGTTGAGGAATAGTATAGGTTTTGAAATTTAATTTAGCTTAGGTCTACTCGCTTGATTCTTATCAAGTGAGATTTTAATTTTTTGTCAATTAAGCTTTCTCGTAGTCTATCTTTTCTTTGTGTTATTTGTTTTGTAACTCGCACTTAATTATTCCATTCTTTAATTTGGAGAACGCGAATCCATGTGTACCCGTCCCACCAAACGGACTCCACGCTAGCATCACCCAAGAGCTCAATGAGCTCTGTAAAATATTAGCCATGATCGATTCTAACCTTAAAAATGTTGACCATACAATGCTACCTAATGAAATCGACATGGATGACCTTGAGCCCGAAAAAGAATTAATAGATACACCCCTCGTTTCCCCCTTCTTGGACTCAGATGATGAGTCAGCTGATAGTAGACTGCTTAATGAGCTAGATGAGTATGTGAATGCGAGAGATTTTTACCCTAATAGTAATTAACAGTCTCGATGGAGAGGACTAAGCATTCCCATGTATGATTGGTTTTAGGAAGTTCGTTGCCTACTTTGACCCCTTTTTGCCAATGAACATTATTATGCGTAGAGCCTATAACACTATAATGGTAGAAGGACTAGAAAGTACGAGAAGGAACTTAGTTGCTATTATGAGGGATGTTTATGTGTTTTTTGGGAGTTTCACTTACGTTACAGACTTTGTGTTATTAGAGGACATAGGAGAATTTATTGTAAGTGATATGACGGATGTTGTGATGGGAAGACCCTTTAAAGCTGTTACTCAATTAGAATACGATTGCATTAAAGGTTTAATGTCATTTAGTAGAATCTTTAATACTTACATCTTTTAGTTGCCTCACACCATATCTAGACTTAAAAACTTTGAATGGAGTAAGGTCTCACCTATACTAGTACTCAGCCAACGAGATCTAATGAGCGGACTTAGGTTTCCTTATGAAAAGAATAAGTTGATGTACAAAATTTTTTTAAATCTGGGACCCAAATACCAAGTGGACGAGAGTATGAAAGAATGGCTCACCCGTGGGCATGTGAGCCTGCACGAAGTTACGTAAGTAGTGTGACTCCGAGTCTAGCTACAAGACTCATTAAATAAACAAAAGCACTTATTGGGAGGCAACCTAATCTTTAATTTATGCATTTTAGGAGTGTCTTGTGTGTATGTTTTGAGTCATATGATTGTGTTAATTGTTTTTGTGGTTTATCTAATAATTCTCTAGGAAATAACTAATAGGATTTACGTGCAGAAATTTTTCTAAAAAACAAAAAATTTTTGTTTACAGATGCTGGAGACGGCGTCAGAATTTTTCCTAACGGTGTCGCCAGTCCAACTACAGTAAACTTCGTAATATTTTAATTTTTTGAAATTTAATTTTATATAATTTCTAGAATTTGTAATTTTCTTAAAACCTGCAGAAAACCACGATTATTTTAACACATTCATCCTATCTTTATTGCTTTCGTAGACTCTAAACCCTAAAAGTTCCGTTGTATATTATCATTTCGCCGAATTTTACGCTAGGTATAGTTGTTTCTTGTCTTTGATTTGCAGGATATATTTGATGAGAAGAAGCCCAAGAGTTATTAGGAGTTTCATGTAGACGATTCTTGGATGACGATTTAGCCGGGATCATTTGTTTCTTCTCCATTATTGAGTAAAACTAGGGGAGTACTAGTTTCTTTTGCCCTTTTTCTTTTTCCATTATTCGTTTTACGGGTACTTTTGAGAACATTGAGGACAATGTTCAAAACAAGTGTAGGGGGAAATAAGCCTTAGAAACTATTCCTTCATTTGCCTTTGCTTTGTCTTTAAAATAATGAGTAATATACCGAAACATAGCGTAGAAGGTAATTTTAACCCAAATTTAAAAATTTTTATGGCACATACCGACGAAAAACAAGTATTAATAGCGTCTCATGGATAGGAATTATGTGACTAGCACAAAAACCCTACCACTCTAAAAATAATTACACCCAAAAAATGTGAGGTTCGCCCCTAGATCTTTAGGATTTCAAGCACCCATCTTTAGTGCTTAAGATAGTTTCACCTTTAGCTTTTTCGAGTTAAGGAATGAGCAATCGCATGTGTCACGTTCATGGATTTGATCATGCATATGTGGGTTTTTTGCTTTTCTGAAGCATTGATATCGGTTAAAATTATATGAGTGTACTGGTAGTGTATTAAATTCTAGAACTTGCTTTAGTGATGCATCCTGAGACTGCTTAGTGAGATTACATTCGTGTGATAAGGATTTTCTAAATAATAAGAGACACTAGGATAAACCCTGTTTTAAACCTGTATTTATTATTATGGTCTCCCTGATCATATAACTATCCCCACACCCTTGGTAGGCACTCATTTTTAGTGCATGATACCCCTAGTATACCCCTCCGAGCCTATCCTTTTCGCGATTCTCAGATTATTAATGAAGAGCATTGTTTACACTCACACCAATTGTTACACCCAAATCGCCTTAGCCTTTCTTGTATTTACTCATTTTTAGTACATTATTGTTATCACATTTGTAAACCCAGTTAATTATTTGCTTGAGTTCATGGTTGCTAAGTCTAGTCTTTTATTAGTGTATATAATTTTGGGAGGATTGGGATTCATGGTAGTTTTTATTTTATGGAGAATTAAGGAAGAAGTCAAATTATTACCCTCATACGTGCTTAATACACTCCATGTTATTTTGATCCTTTCAGATCGGTCATTAGTTAGTTTATGTTTATGAGTTCTAAAATTCAAGTGATTGTGATGTGGTGTATTTATAAACCCCAAGTCATGTATTATTTATGTTTTAGCAGATGGCAGGGTAAAAGTGTATAGAAAAAAAATATAGACTAAAGTGAAAAGAAAAAAAAAGAGAAAAATTGAAAAAAAATTTAGAAAAAGAAGAAAAAATGTATGGGCTGCCATCTTGCTTATGTTTATGTTTATGTCAAGAAAGTGTCAGAAAAGAAAAGAAAGAGTTTGATGTAGAGTTTTGTATATCTTAGTCCTAGTGTGGTCGAGTCTTGGCTTAGCAACGCCTTCACATGTATTCTTGTATATTAATTAACTCACCACCACCCCAAATCCACCCAAATATATCCCATCCGTTTTTGTTTTTGTTTAGCTTACACTCATACATCACAACCCTTTAAAGACCTCTTTGATAGTAATTCTTAGGTGCTTACGCCATAGCGGTGGAGGTTTGATCATTTATCAAGGCTATGGTAATTTATATGCTATGACAGGTAATGAGTGTTATTTTTCATTTCCCATATTGTTATAATTCATTATACACCTGAGAGAAAGCGAGAATCCAAACACTTATTGTGAGGTGCTATTATATAATTTCCGTGCTTTTAATTACGAGGTCTAAAAGGTTGTGTCATAAATTATCTTTGAAAAGTAAGTTAAATGCCCCCGATATTGCTATTATCTAGGTAGAAAATATCATTTGCTTGAGGACAAGCAAACCCCAAGTGTATGGTATTTGATGAGGTGTAATTATATACACTTTTTCGAGGTCATTTAACTCCTTAAATCATGCAAATATCTTTATAATACGTGCTTAATCGTTTCTTTTTGTGTTTTTAGCATTTGGATGGAATTAGGAGGAAATACACGTGACTTGGGCTCATTTGGAGAGAAGAAACAGATAAGATTACAACTCTGCACCAAAGTCAATAAAGAAAATGCATACACTGGTTGGAGACGGCGTCAGAAATACTGGCGACCCCGTTAGAACATCAAAGAGACGGCGTCAGAATATTAGAGACAGCGTCAGAACTTAACCGACATAGTGAAGCCCTAGAAGATTCGACGAAGCGACGGCGTCAGGATTATAAAGCGACGTCGTCGCGGCCTATTTTCTATATATACAAACTCGTTTATAGGGTTTTATGTGTGGAACTTTTAGGATATGAACTTTATACTTAGGGTTCGAGTTTAGCAGCTGTTAGGGTCATTTTTAGGGTTAAAAAACCCTTTTGTAGCAGCCTTTAACTCATGTTTTAATCAAGTGAAGTCCTTTATCTCTTAATCTTTCAATAGGTCTATGTGTTGTCTGATTAATTACTGTTCTTCACTTCTCTTTAACATGCTAGGCTAGATCTATTAGTATTTACTTATGATTGCATGAAACTTAGTTTGTAGATCCTCTTAATATTGCTTCTTATGATAGATGTGCGCGTCAGGCTCTAGAAAACTGGCTATAAAATATTACATTAGCATAGACGTCTAGGGAAACACGATTGTGTAGAAAGGATACCATCGGTGACGGTCTTCATACTACCTTACCCCTAATATGGTTAATCCCTCTTAAGTGTTTTAATGCATGTAATGTACTCTTAGGGGCCTTGTAATAGTCTTCATACTACCTTACTTGTGTGTTGCCTTAACGGAATATTACATAGACGGCGGATTCGTGTAATTCGTTCATGACCTAGAAAATACTTACACAGATCATCACAAGTGTGACAAAGCAATATGATTAGGATAAGCAAACTAAAGATTAGTGCATGATTAAGTAAATACGTTTGTTTACCTATTCGAGTTTCCACCAAATTTAGTTTAGATTTAATTTTAGTTTAATTAGTTTAAAACCAAAACCACCTCTTAAAACCGTAATTTTACTTGCTTTCATAAAATATAAAAATACAAAAATATTCTTATTTCAATGCTTAGATCTTAGTTATGTTTAGTTCTAGCCTCTATTCCCCTAGAGAACGATAACAACCACCGAGTCCTTGCTATACTACACTGCAACGATTAGATACTCTGCCTAGGGAGTTGTAAAACTTCTTGTGAGTTCGCAACACCCACATCACCATCCATCCATCCATCTCGTCCGTCCATCCATCCATTTCTTAAGACAATATGTAAGATACTTCGTTTCATAGTTAACCAAATGATAATTTAAACACGAACAAGTTGGTCGAGAACAATGTCATATTATGTAAAGTTCAACGGCCAAGCATCATTTGTTTTTATTTGCTTGAATTCTAAACGTGTTGTTGAAATTTTATTTTCGTTTCAGATTTTGTTGTTAAAATAATGCATGTATTCTTGAACGTCCTGACGCAACGCGCGACCGTATTATTCCCTGTTCTTGACAATATATTACATATTTGTTATCTTTGCTACATATAAAGAAAATAAAAATTGCTTAAAACTTAAAAAAATGTAGAAATGGATAATGTTTATTCTCTAAAATCTCCTTTCAAAACTTTAATTTTCATATAAAAATAAAAACAATGTTGCCTTAATAAAATAGTACTTGACTTGACAATGTTCCTGCTTAAAAAAAATGCATGACAACTATTGACAACTTTTTTTGTGTATATGTTTATATGAGACTGTTTCTTGTATTTAATCCTAACAATAATAATTTTATATAAACGCATCCACAAACTCACTATGTAAGACATGATATTACATTTTATTTATTTATTAATATGTTAGTTCATATTTGATAAAAATGAATAACTACAAAATCGTAATTATAATTGATTGACACTATAAAATCTCGTTGTGATACATAGCTTATCACAGTAGGTGTTAACTGATGTCGGAAAATACTTTGTTTACATCCTTTGTCATGTTATTGCTTTTTCCATTCTAAATATATTGTTCATATTTTTTTAGAATGTCTTAATTTAATCGTGTACTTTTAAAAACATATAAGAAATTAGTTCAAGTTTATCATATTATCTTATTTGAAGTTATTATAATAAACTTTATAGAAGTTATAAATTAAGAGAAAAGTTATTTTGGATACCAAAAATTACTTGGATACTAGAAAACTCATTCACATCATTCATCTAAAAAAAATCAATGGCTGAGATTAAAAATATTTTAATATTTCATATATTTTAATTTAAACTAGCTGGTTACCCGTCCGTTGCAGTGGCGGGTACCCTGTAATTAAAGTTTAGACGCCAAAAAAAACGAACTGATTAACCGGAGAATAAAAAAATGATCTCAGTTCGACCCGATTCACCTGTTTTTACCGGTTTCGACCGGTCATCTCCGTTCCATTTTCGGACAGAATTTCTTTGGCTATCCAAACCTGTGGCGACTTCGATTTTTGGTTGAACACTTTGGTCTGGTTCAGTTTTCAAAACCATATGTATCATCAACTTGTTAGCATATAAATTATTTTAAGCTTTGTATGTTTTATTAGCTTGTACAATGTGTATAATAACATGTATTTTTCATTTTAGGG
>BQNB010002344.1:0-126113 GCA_026074375.1 Tanacetum coccineum
CTTGTGTTATGATTATGTATGCCTTTGATGTCACACCATATTTGTAATACTTCTACCCTTTTGGGTCGGGGCGTTACAGCGGTTGTGGTGAAGGTGGTGATGGAGTATCAAGAATGTGATCAAGAGGAGTGATTAGTGACAAAGAAAGTGTAACATCCACAGAAGGATAACTTTGAAGTGGTTGAGGGTTTAAAGGTCTAGGAGGAACATCCGAGATGTTGTCAAGCAAGGGTTTAAAGGTTAAGGAGAAGTTGGTTCATTTGATGATGGTGGTGAAATTTGAAGTTTTGATTGAAAAGAAGAAGATGTGTTCTCTTGGCTTAATGAGGTTTGATCGGTGGATAGAGTTTTTGATGGTGCATTTAGAGGAGCTAGAGATGAAGAAGTTGCTATAGGAGAAGGTGTGGTGGTGACATCTTCATCACTAGAAATGTTAACAAATAGTTGTCTAGGAGGGATTATGGTTAGTTTTATTTTCTTAGAAGGGTTAGAAGAAGAGGCTTGAGTGGAATCCATGGTAGGATGGTTTAAAGAAGATGAAGATGATAAAAAGAGTAGGAAGGATGGCTTATTTAATCAGGAAGCATATGATTGAAATGGAAAAGCATGAGGATTAAGAGGATAGATTCCAAACGTGGTTTAGCAAAATACAGGAAGTTTAGCTGGGCCTAGAGAAGAGAATAGTCAACTGCACATAAAATTAGGTAGTCACAGTAAAATTTTCGTGACTCTGATGGCTGTCCCATAATTACGTGGTGATCCCAGATATATTAGGGGGCCGCCCAGTATTTATGGGGGCCATTTTTTAGAGGAGCAAAAATTTTCTAGTTTTTACATATATTGCGTATATTTTATATATATTATTCTCATATTTATATTTTTATATATTTTATTTCATATAATTTTATTATATATATTACTATAGTTCCTATGCTTTCTTATTAAAATATATCATCCTTCCTATCTTCTTACCTCTCTTCATCTTTCCTCAACCATTCTACTATGAATTTGCACAAAGCTTCTTCTTTAACCCTCTAAGTAAATACAACCCAACCTTAATCCCATTTAGAAAACTATTTGTTAACATCTTTAGACGATGAAGATTAGCTCACACCACTCCTTCTCCACAACAACTTCTTAATCTCTAGCTCCTCCAAAAGCACCAATCAAAAACTCCATCCACAATCAAACCTCATCATTGCCAAGTAGAGCACTTCTTTTCTTTTCTATCAAAAACTTTTAATTTCAATACATAATAATTGAATCACAACTTCTCCTCAATCCTTTAACCTTTGCTTGACAACATCTTGGATGTTCCTCCTAGACCTTCAAACCCTTAACCACTTCAAAGTCATCCTTCTTTGGATATCACACTCTCTTTGTCACCAATCACTCCTCTTGATCACATTCATGATATTTCATCACTACCATCTCCACCACAACCTCAACCACCTATCATGGGCCAACCTCTTTACTACAACTACCATGACTACCATGGGTCGACTTGCATATGTTGCTCTCATAACCGAACTATTTTCTTAACCTTAAAAGATGAGATGAACATCATGTTTGCTCATCTTGAGTATCTTCTTACTATCGCAATCACCTCACACTTTCCACCTCCACCTTGAAGGGTTTTAATTTTTTTCCATAAAAAGTGTTCCACAATCCTTTTTGCTTAAATCAAGTCATCCCCTATGAATCATGAATCAATTTTGACTTATGTTGACGTGTCTCTATCTATCTCATGAAGCTTCTTAGATTATAGTAGTACCTTATGTGATAATGTGTTCTTAAGATCGTATTAGCTCTATTTTTATTTTATGTTGTATGAATGTATTACTTGCATTTGCTATTGTATGAGTTTCTTGATTGTTGAATGAAACTCTTTTTTGGGTGACTTGAATCCAATGTTTATGTTTAAAAGATATTTGTCGTGCACTGTACCTCTAAATTTGTTTTGTAGCAAACAATTTTTTCTTAAGAATCGAATCACTTGGTGCCCAAAACGAGGAGGGCACACATCAAGGGGGAGTTTGAAATTATATCCATATATGTGTATACATATACATATATGTGGGGTGTTATACATATATATTAATAAATATATTCATATACTATATATAGTATATATATACATAACATTTATACTACATTATACATATATTTACATATACATATAATACATATTTACATATATATACATATACATACGAGATACATATGATTATATATATATATTATACATATATATGTATATATATTCATTATATTTTGTATTATATATATACTATATATGTATATATATTATATTATCTGCGTTTGTAAAGGGGTCAATCCCTCCTCTACGACAAAAAAAGCAGGCCGAACTTCTAACAGCCCGCCCGCTTCCATAGAACAATATCGTGGCAAGGTAGGCCTCCCCAAAACACTCTTGATACGAAAGAGACCTCCCGCCATAGAGAAGAGATCTAAAGTCTAGGTCCCCTCGATCACCCCCCCCCCTTGAAGCTGAACTGGTTGAGAGAGATGAACCCGCACCACATTTTATACATACATTTATCTAATATATACATATATATATAGTTATATTTTTATACTATTATAGATTATATATCATATATATACTTATTATATATTATATTATCATATATACATTTCTATATTATATGCGCTTGAAAGGTACATCCTCCTCTACGGACAAAAAAGCAGGCCGATCTTCTAACAGCCCGCCCGCTTCCATAGAACAATATCGTGGAAGGTAGGCCTCCCCAAAACACTCTTGATACGAAAGAGACTCCCGCCATAGAGAAGAGATCTAAGTCTAGGTCCCTAGGATCACCACCCTATGTAGCTGAAAACTGGTTTGAGAGAGATGAACCCGCACCACACTTTATAACCTTCGAACAGAAAGCCCCAACTAGAGATGGGATTCCAGAACCTAAACCACTCCGTTGAGAGCTCCGTGACTCGTTCAAGGGAAGGTCCACCAATGATTGTCATTATAGCAGCACGACCAAATGGAGGCGGAAAGCCGGTTGGGCGCTAGCGCTTTATATTATATTATGCTTTTTTCTCCAGCCTTAGCTTCACGGATGGGAGGAGTGCAAGAGCTGAGCCCGCACGCTCTGCTTTTCCCCACCCTTCCTCCTGTTAAAAAATTTAGTTGTACCCACTAGTGTTAGAGATTATTGGGGCATGAGTTAAGGCATGAGGATTTAAGGGATAGATTCCAAAAGTGGTTTAGCAAAATGCAGGAAGTTTAGCTGGGTCTAAGAAAGAATAGTCAACTGCACATAAAATCAGGTAGTCACAGTAAAGTTTTCGTGACTTCTGATGGCTGGTCCCTATTACATTGGCTATGGTCCATGATATATTAAGGGGCCGCCCTTATTTATGGGGGTCCCCGTTCTCTGGAGACAGGGATTTTTTGTTTTTCCTGATTTTTCTGTAAGCCATTACAAAAACGTTTCCTTAATTTTTATTTTTTAGTCATCTTATTTTTTTCCATCCCATTTTTGATCATTTAACACTTAATAGTCAAATTCACAAAATCAATTGTTCCAAATTCTATTGAATAAGCACATGTTAACTAAGAAATAAGCATGCATAGTGTCATACAAGTAATCATAGTGTATCAAGGTGCATGCAAACAAGTGTTTAGGATGATAAAAATGAAATTATCATCCAAGGCAAGTTATTTTTCCCATACTACGTACTAAGTTATCACTAAATAATATAAGTTTAAGTACTTAAGCTTCATAAAGTAGTAAATAATATAATTAATAATGTCACAAAGCAAATTTCCATATTGCTCACTTCTTCATATTTCTCCACAAGTTTCTGAGGCCTTTCTCGATTGACCATAATCCACCACGGTGCTCATCTCGAATCTGAACTTGACGGTTGATGATTTCGGTTTGACGGGTGTAAAAAGGTTCCAAGTGAGGGTCAATGCTAGGTGGGTTTTGAAAAACTTGAGGAACTTCATTTGTTAATGAATTGACATAACGAATGAGGGAAGGAGTGCTTGCACGCGAGGTCTTTTCGCCATTTCCATCATCATCATCATCGTTAAGATGAGAGGAGGATGGTTGGTCAAAGGCGGAAGAAGAAGAAGTGGAGTAGCACGAGTGACGACTCTTCTCGTTGCCTACGATCTTTTTGTCTTTCGCTCTTGTTGAGCGGCAAGAGGATTCATGACATGATCATACAAGATATAGGACTCTTTATACAACTCAGGATTTTCATTCATGATGAATTTAAACAAACGGGTTAATAGCATACCGTAGGGTAGAATTAACCTCTTTTGTTTAGTGACCCGCTCCATTCGCTTTGCCATATAATAAGCAAGGCTGAACTTTTCGAAGTGTACAACACAATAAAGCATGTAACAAAGACACACGGGAACATGGTCCCGATTACCCCCCATACAGAAAACCTTTTCCCAGATAATTTCTTCCAAAGGCTTCAAGGTTGGCACAATTTCACGAATGAGAATTTGATATTCATGAACATCAATTTCTTCCTCATGACGGATACGACGGACTTGACCTTCTTGATCAATTCGAATAGACGAAATGATGTCATTAGGAGAAGGAGGGTGGTTTGTATGGGGCCATCCGGCTAACGGGGACACCATATGCCAACTCGTCAAGTGACCACTTGTTAGTAAAGACGCAAGCACCCTCGTAAGGTATGTCAAGAATTTGAGCAAATTCTTCAAGAGAGTAAGAAAAGAATTGATTTTGAATCACAAATTCGATTAACATTTGACCTTTGTCAGAATAGTTCAAATGAAATTGACTATAAAATTCAAGTATGAAGCGAGGACAAATTTGGTCATTGATTTCAAGTAGACACATCAAACTCGAAAAAACTAAACAAAGACCGAACATAATGTAGATCCGTAAAGTCCTCAGAAACCATCCGAGCCTCATGAATGTAGCGATTTTTAAGGTTTCTTAATCTTTCTTTTATAGGTGTACGGTATTCATGTGAAATCATTGGGATATAATGTCTTGTACTTATAGTTTTCAGATGATTTGCGAGGCATGATTGCCTAAAAAAAATGAAGTCACATTTTTATCGGTTACTTGTAATATTTTATGGTATTATTTCTAGTGTGGGCTAAGTATGACAAATGTGGAGTAATGATTAACTCGACCTAAAATTAGAATCCTGAGAGTTAATCCAAACGCTCCTTAGTTTGATTTTGCTCGTCCAAAACATGTTGAAAAATACATATGAATTATGGATCTCGACCTTTGTTTATGAGATCATTATGCATGTGTTGAAAAACGTTTTTAATTTGTATTAACAATGCATAACGACAATTTTATTTGGTTCCTAACGTGAGTGATTTGAAAGTAAAATTGGGGTTTTGGTTCGAAATCAAATTTTCGACAAACTCACTAATGTATGCCAATCCTATGTCTACGGGGAGCATATTAGTTATACATTGTTACCTAGTAATCCTAATTGTATAAAATTGAAAGAAAACTAAAAATCCCCAATTTCAATTTTTGTGTTCATCATGAACCCTAGACTTAAATTGAAAGAAAATAGATGAAATGACTTATAATTGATGATATTTGTGATGTTGTGGATGATTATATGTGTTGATTAGATCTTCAATTTAAGTTTTAATGGTTGATTTTTAGTTTTGGGTTGTTTTTATTTGTGTTCGTCGCTGCAGAGAAGAAAGGGTGTGTTTGGTTTTGTGTTTTTGATTTTTTTTAACAAAGTGTAAAATATGGTGTCTGCTTTTGGCGGTCCCGTATTGTCAGGCGGTCCCAAATATTTTGGGGGGGGGGGCGCTGGGACTGGGATGTGAGGGCAGGCAGCCTCAGCGACTGGCAATTTTGATTAGTTTTGAGAAAATTTTATAAAGAGGAGTGACATTTTAATTTGCATTTCGCGAATTAAAAATGCTTACTGGGTAATTCGAGTTGAATTATTTAAGTTGTCACGACACGGAATAGAACATGGACTAGAATTGAGAAAGAATAAGGAGAAGCAAACTAATAAGATTTATGGAATGTGTTCCATCATTCCTAAACCAAGACGTAGATAGTAAAACGATTCACGTTTAATTGGTTTCATAAGAATGTCGGTGATGTTGTCGACGGACGACTATTGTTCGATGAGATATGTCCTTTCTAGAGGACTTATCCACGAGAAAGTGGTGAGAATTTCGATGTGTTTGGTATCGAGAATGTTTGCACCGGGTATTTTGTTAAGGTCAATCGCGACTTAGGTGTAGCACACTGTTCAGAACGTTCGTCGAGTCGTATGTCTATAGTCGATGATGAGTTGTTTCATCATAGTGCTAGTGTGACATGCCTTTTCCGACGCTTACGTATTCGGCTTCGGTTAGTGGATCTATATCTAGAGCGGTCTTATTCTTCGAGAACCAAGATGTCAAGCAACTTCCACGAACGTTACAAATACAGTAGTGCTCTTTCTGTCACTAATCGCCGCATGATTAAGTCGGCATTTACTACTGTTTTTTTGGTCGGTCCCTTTAGGATACTATAATCCTAAGTGCGTAATGCCTTTAATATATCAGAAGATACGCTTAACCGCTTCAAGGTGAGAGGTTTTGGGAGCCTCTTAAAAGCGAGCACAAAGGTAGACACTAAACATGATATCGGGCCTACTTGCCATTAAGTAATAAACTACCTATCATGCCTCCATACTTGGTACTATCTACCGACTCACACTCTTCATTTTTTGTGAGTTTGGTATCGTGAGGACATGGGATTTTCATGGTTTGGTTTTCTAGCCAAATTTCTTTACGCATTTCTGTTAATATATTTAGACTGATTAAATAATCTAACGAATCTTCCATTGTTTTATTTGTAATCCAGGAAAGAAGTTAAGTTCACCCATCATGTCTTCGCGCAACTCGGTCATGCATGATTTTGGGGGACAATTCATCACACATGTCTTGACAAGTCGAGTCGAATATAATGTCGTCGACATATATTTGAATAATGATGAGGTTTGAACTCTTCTTCTTAGTAAAAAGAGTGGTATCTACCATTCCTATTTTATATTCATGTTTAATAAGAAAAGCTTTTAATCTATCATACCAAGCTTTGGGTGCTTGTTTAAGACCGTATAAAGCTTTCTTTAGTTTATAAACATGATCTGGTTTTTCAAAGTCATTGTATTCCTGGAGGTTTATGCCACGCTATTCCTCCTAATTGATAAAACCGTTCAGGACAGCACTTTTTAACCATAAGAAAAAAACCGACTTATGAAATATAAGCTGATTAAGATTGACTTGTGAGCTAAAAGCTAAGCTTATAACAAACACCCATCATAGTAATTATGGAAAACCTAAGTAGTTATGACTTAGATATAGGGATATTCACTTTAAAACAGATGCATTCTCCCTCAAGTCCTATTCCTTGTGCGTTACATGGTTTTCCTTTGCAAGAACGGTTTTGTCTTCCACATGAATATGTGTGACCGACTAATGTTCTGTTAGAAAATGGGTTAGGGTGTGAGATGATAATCTTGGATATATCTTACTCGAATCGTGTCGAATTCACTTTCCATATAAAGTATTTCGACCCTATTGGTGCATGGGTATCACGAAATCCTTATCGGGATAATTCAAGAAGAAACACTTTGTTTCTAGGCACAATAGAACAAAGCATGAACAAAGAGGATTGTGATTTTCCTATGTTTGATATAGACCATATATGTCTGTTAAATAACAGACATTTTGATAGTTATGTCGGTTAAGATTCGGTTAAAATCAGTTAATTCCCAACAGTCACAACCTTTCACCAACAAACGTTTGGTTGGGTTTTGGCAAGAAAACAAGGTAAATTCTTAAAATCGATTAATGAAAAACTGTTTAGGTTTTGGGGCACTTCCCCTTTACCCTGCAAGGGGGCGCGACCCTCTTGACCCCCAACATCTTTGTCGTGGTCGGAAGCATATTAGCTCAACGAGTATGCACTCCATACTTCCCTAACTCATATCTGAGCCTAATATGAAATCTCATTGGTCTATAGTAAATCAGAATTACCTAAAATAGTTGATGACATTAAAATCACCAACATGTTCGTCTCTCCCAACCTTTGACTGACATGTAAACATTTAGTACCTTTGGCTTGTGCTTGTGGCCATTTCCTCACTCGATTTAAATAATGACGTTTTAATTGAATCATAATTTCTATAGTCTGGGAGCTCTCTGGTTATTGATGCCAATGGACTAGGATATGTTGTTACAAGCCTCGACTTAATTATTACCACATAATTATCGATATTTAAATTTTCCAAAATAATTTACGTCTTCCTGGGAGAGTAAAAAGAATAACAACAATAATATAGCACATAACATCCACAATGATATCGTCATGTTTGTTTCTATTTCCATTTTGGTTTGTTTGGTTTAATTTATTAAGGTTTGTTGTTATGTGATTTGAGTTCAGACATATTGTTTGAATGTTATGTTAGTTTATTATGACCTTATGTAAGGGTTTTGCGCTCGTTTTATGGCACCTATATGTAGTGCTAGTTAAATGAAATGAATAGCTCTTGACTAAAATTGTATCCCATTGTCTTATGTTTTCGATGCAGTTATATGTATTTTTGTTGGGTTCAAGTTTGATGTCAACCTGATCATCATCTTCTACAAACTCTTTAAAGCATGATCAACACAAACAATATATTCTAGCTCATTTTGTAAAAGCTCTTCAACACCAAAAGTATACTAATCTCATTCAGCCATTTGGACCGTTTGTTTATAGCATTGAACTAATCTAATTCAGATCCTTTATTTTATAAGATTGTGCAGCTTAAGTGTTTTTAGATCTATGTGAGGAAATACACCAATGTTTCATTTCAAGGTGCACTTAAAACTGTTAGTCAGGGTTCTAGAACAAAATTCAAAACTATTTCCCACAACCAAACAGACACATGAGATCTATCCTTTCATACCATAAACCCATAAACCAATGTAATCCTTTTTCTTCTTTTTTTCTAATTTTCTAATCTTATAAAAAAAAAAAAAAGCTTTGAAAATTTTCATGGGCTTAATTTAGAAAGTTTATGCACTTCGAAAATCATGCGCAATACAACCATCTTGTTTTCACTTGCAATAGCCAACTATCGTTCAGAAAGGGCACTTACAAGAGTAAATCAAGATTGGGTCCTATGTTTCATGAATGTCATTCACAAAGACATCCAAATGCATTTGGCAACAGAATACAAGGTATAAAATTAATTTCTCTAATTATCATTCAATAACAAAGAGATAGTCAGAAGCAAGTCAAAAATACTTGAGGAATTCGCATTGACTACAAAATAATAATATGGAAAACAGTCAGGCACAAATCATGTAAGTTGTAACCATTTAACTTTTTCATATTGTCTTGAACCCATTTCATGCAGACATCCTCAGGTACTCAGTCTAACAACACAATACAATTATGTTGAATAAGTTACTCTGACATTGAAAATTACTGTTTTAATCAAAATCAAGCAATCAAGTATCGCTAATATGTTGAAACATAAGATAATGCAGTAAGAAATTGAGGTTCTGTTTTACCTACAAACTATAGCTCCCTTAAATCATAAAAGGACGAACAGTAAAATAATTTAACACGAAAGCGATCAAAATGAACTCAGTAAAAAAGCAAACGATATATGAGGTATGCAATCACGAACATAACTAATACTAATTGCAAAAAAAATAATATAACAACCACCACTGAAGACCTCTATCATCAAGAAGAAGATCTTGATTCATCATAACTTTCGTATTCATTCGGTTTGCGCGTTGAATCCAAATAATGTATTATTTTAAATTTTCAACAGTTAGTTGTCATTAGTTGTATATTATCTAGTCTATGTTGTATATTAGCTGTATTAGTATTTATCATATTTATTATATGTCTATTAGTTGTGTTGGACTCAAGTCCAAGCTTCTGGTATCTATATGTATCGTCGTTCATGTTGAGGAATGACAACGAAACACTTTACCATCTTACAGGGTATCAGAGCTACCAACCCACCTTCGTTTAATACTGATGATCTCAGCCACCTTCTAAGGCGGCTGATATATTACAACCCGCCTCCGTTTTTGTTTCCCAAATTCAATCCACTCAAAATATTAACCCGAACCCGGTCTCGGTTTACCTCATGGTCACACGTTTTTGTGTTGGGACTAATCGTCCTCCTCAGCGTCTTACTCTTCATGTGTCTTCTATCTCTCCTTTACGCAAATCGTATAGTGATGTGTTTAATGATCCAAATTGGCAAAATGCTATGACTGATGAGTTGATGTGCTGTCGTATAGGGTCAATTATTTGATTATCAAGTTTTAAATTTATATTTAGCTGACAAACCTAAAACAACACTTTAACGAGCAGTGTACCCGGTCAAGATGGAGTTCGCGGTAAGTAGGGTGTCGAACGCTAAGAGTGAAACATTAATCCTATATTCTTTTAGTATTTTAATTAGTCTATTTACTGGTTAAACCTATGCTATATACGTTGTCTAATGATATGGGGGGGTTTTCAGCCTGAGAGACTGGCACAAGTTTGGTGGAAACAAATATCAATTCAATACACAATAAACACAAAATAAGAAAATCAGAAGATAGAAAAGCGGTACAAGCCAAATGATAGAAAACTGTATTAGCCATATTAAATCCGGTTCAATGCTGGTTTGTTTGTTTTAGTGCAATGATTTACTTATCTCGAAGTGGCATATCATTCTTAAGACTTAGGTGGGTCATCATCCTAAGACCTAGACATAATTAATCCTATCACAATTAACACGTCCGCATAAAGCATCATTTAGTTTAATTATAATTTATCTTAGGGAATCAAAGCAGTGGTGATCCTGTTAAAACCCTAGTCTAACGGGACTTTACCCACTTATTGTTTGACGGTATTTTATATACTGGTAGTCCACTATTCAAATCTTTATCAGTTAATTAAGAGCATGATTGCTGAAACATAAACGGGTCACCTACCGGTCTAACTAAGCTCATAATTTAAAGACAAAGACATAACGTTATTTATGATCCTATTGGTCCAGTAATATAAAACTCAATATAGAGCTATCCCGTATCTAGATTACTTTTTAGGTTATCACTAGACCCATTGAATGATAGGTCGCATTATCAAACACATAAACAAGTATGGAGGTGATAAACATCATTAAACAATCAACATAATTAAGAAATTCGTTTTATAGACCAAACAAACATTGAAAATTCATTAAGATGGCTAATACCCAAGGATATTAGCCCACAACCATTGTAATTTTACAAGCGTAATCAAACAATTGAAAATTGAACGATTATGAGAGAAAATTACACGATGTCTTCTATGAATTCGTGATCCATGCTTTGACCTTTGGTGCCTGATTCTCTCTTCTTTAAAGATATGTATTAAAATATGATATTGCACACTGAAAACTGGGGACACACACACACATTTATAGTGTTTGAAAAAGACCCATTTCGACACGCCTTATCTGGCACGGAAGATACGGCGTAATGGGCTAGATTCCTTGAAGTGCCGCGACCTATTCATAATAAATCAGTGATTGTTCAAGTCCCGATTTTACTTTATTTAAGTCTTTGGTATCTTTGAATAGTTTATCTTCAAGGATAACGTCGTATATATACAGGAGGGGATACGCGTATTTGGGAAATTAGGACAAGACGCGTTTTTCCTTGTGAAGGTGACTAGCGCATATACGTCCTGTAACTCTTTTGTTGGAGTACGGCGTAAGTGGTTCTGAAATCATCAATCTTCAAAAACTCTACGTTGTTTAGCTGCCAATTTATGGTGCCTTTAAGGCTTTGTCTCACAAAACAGGACTTTTCCTGAATTACTGTGTACACTGCATATTATTAACACTAAAGCTAAATTAAGACGGGCGAAAAAGAAAGCACTAATTAAATAAAAGTGGTTGCACAACAGATGGGTAACACAACATCACCTCCCTATGCAGTTAACAAATATAACCACCAGATACACTCCGAGCACCAAAATACACCCACACACCGCCCTAAGACACAATAGCCTATCGCCCGCCCCAAATGTTCCCATCTATAGAAATGGATGATAGATGTGCTATTCTAATATGTCAATATTGTTTGGTGTATGTGGTTATTTCGCTATAAGTATTTAGCAGATGACACTTTTAGTTACTACAAGGATCGTCTTGTAGCGAATGACAGTACACGTGTAGAGGGTATTGATGTTGATGAGACTTTTAGCCCAATTGTTAAACCGGGTACTATTAAGATCGTTCTTAGTTTGGCTGTTTTTCGACATTGGCCGGCTCATCAGCTTGATGTCAAGAATGCTTTTTTGCATGGTGATTTATCTGAGAAGGTTTGTATGTATCAACCATAGGGTTTTGGGATTCTGCACATCCTAATTATCTTTGTTTATTACATCGGTATCTTTATGGGCAGAAGCAGGCCCCCCGGGCTTTGGTTTCAATGGTTTGCTGCTTACATTACTCGTGTTGGGTTTCATCATAGTCGTTGTGACTCATCATTATTTATTTACAGACATGGGACTCATACAACTTACTTATTAATGTATGTTGATAATATTGTACTCACTGCTTCTTCTAAGACTTTATTACAGCAGATTATTGCTTCATTGCTTTAGGAGTTCTCTATGACGAATTTGGGTTCTCTTAATTATTTTTTGGGTATTTTTGTTACGCGTGACTCATTCGGGATGTTTTTATCACAATGTAAGTATGTTAGTGAGATTCTTGAGAGGGCTCATATGGTTGGTTGTAACTCCAGTCTGATACTGAGTCTAAACTAGGTGATGACGGTGATCCGGTTTCTGATCCGACCTTAAATAGGAGTCTTGCAGGTTCTCTTTAGTATCTTACTTTTACTCGCCCTGATATATCTTATGCAGTGAAACAGGTTTGTCTTTATACACACGATCCCCGAGAGCCTCATTTTTTGGCTCTTAAACGGATCTTGCGATATGTTCGATACTTTAGACTATGGGTTACAGTTGTTTTCATCCTCTACTACCTCATTAGTTGCTTATTTAGATACAGATTGGGTTGGTTGCCCTACTACTCAGAGATCGACTTCAGGCTATTATGTTTTTCTTAGAAACAACTTACTCTCTTGGTCCTCTAAGCGTCAACCGACGCTTGCTCTTTCTAGTGCAGATGCAGAGTATCGTGGTGTTGCCAATGCTGTTGTTGAGACCTGTTCGTTGAGGAATTTATTACGTGAGTTGCATACTCCATTGTCTTCCGCTACGCTTGTGTATTGTGATAATGTCAGTGCTGTATATTTATCTTCTAATCCGGTTCGGCATCAACGTACGAAGCATATCGAGATTGATATTCATTTTGTCCGAGATTTGGTCGATGTTGGTCAGGTTCGAGTGCTACATGTTCCGTCTCGTTATCAGTATGCAGATATATTCACTAAAGACTTTCCTTCAACGTTGTTTGAGGAGTTTCGTTCCAGTTTGAGCGTTCGGTGTCCTCTCGCTTCAACTGCGGGGGAATGTTAGTTGTCATTAGTTGTATATTATATGTCGATTTGTATATCTTTGTCTACATTTGGTAGAACCGGAAGCAGCCTCTCTACCTTTGGTAGGGGTGGGGCTGTCTACGTCTCAACCTCCCCCATACACTATGGAAGACGGTATTGGGACCCATAAGCCGTAGAAGACGGTATTGGGAGTTACTGTTGATCCCAATAGAATAGATCTTGCTTAGCTTGTATAAAGCTAAGTTGTATTAAATAAATTCAAAACAACTATGATAAAAACTTTCATTGTGAATATCAAAGACTATGCAGAATCTAGTCAATGATACTAAGAAGAATTTCAATGAAACAGTAATGAATAAGATCAATAACAAACAGTTTACCAAACTTTCAGCCTCAATATAATACGAACACTCTTAATAGTGTTAGGGTTACAAAACCTTGAACCTATGATAATTCTATGAATGACTCGATTTGATACTTTGATACTAATACATAGAATTCTATACCCTAAGATCTCCTTTTATACACCAAGGAGTCCTAGTTGATTTACAATATATTCCTAAAACATAGAATATTCTACATGATCTATTCTATAGATAACTCATACTTATCCCGTAAGTAATCTTGATCTTCAATCAATCTTTATCTTTCGCAGTTGTAATCTTTCTTGCTGTTGTTAACTTTGTAACAGAAACATTAACTCATCGAATCACACCAACAATTGTAACTTTATGTACCAACAGTCACTAACTGTGTAAAGCTGCATTAACTAATTAGAAAGTTTTCTTCAATCTTCACTAGCAGTACTAAGTTACACTAGCAGTAGTAACATTACTAGCAGTAGTATCTAGCAGTACTAATACATACTAGCAGTAGTAACTTACACTAGCAGTACTAACTACTTAACATATTTTTCATTACTAACAGCACTAATTTATGCTTAGCAGTACTAACTCTAACATTAGCAGTCTTAACTTCCATTAGCAGTAGTAACTTCCAAACAGCATCAAGAGGCTTTTAATCCCAACAGTTACTTACTTACTTTTTCTAGTGTTTATCACTTGTATTAGCTGTTTATTAGTTGTGTTGGGCTCAAGCCCAAGCTTAACTCATTTCAACATTTTTTTTGGGTTTGAGACTTGCTTTCAAATTAAAACGGTCTTGCATGGGGTTCCGACCTGTTTTTTTGAACTTTTGATAGTCACCTTTTTGCCTATATTGGTTTTACTAGCTTAACTCATTTCACCTATCACATTGCACTGGGTCGTATGTCATAGTGTCAGGTAGCTGGTTGTGTTTGGAAGATCGGTGTTATTTGTAGTTCACTGACAGTGGTTTAGTGTTAATCATGCTGATAGTTTTTTTTGGTGACAGCCATATATAAATAGTACATTTCTTTTATATCTTATTTTCTTGTCAGTACCATGGGTATAATGTCAATTTCAGTCTTGGTATATAAGATATCTTTGTTTTGAGATACTTCAGTACGATTCAAATCATGATAATTTACTATGCGTTATGTGATATGATGTATGTGAACTCTTGACTCTTTGATTATTGTCTTGTTACTTGCATGATTTTATACCATCGTACATTTCAGATTTTGTAATGAATTAGTTTTGGAGCAGGAATGCTAAAACCATTTACATCAATTGACAGTGAAAAGACATTGTATTCAAATATTATAAATGTTTCGGTGAAGTTGGAGCATATGTGAATTGGAGAAATGAGAGTTTATCAAGCTTACAATTGAGAATTATGGAGATTCGCTGAAAACAATTGTTCTTAGGTTTCCGTTTACTTGGGTAAATCTTATTTTATTGTGAACAGAATCCGGATGAGCCATAGCAATATGCCGGACCCGCCTACTAAAACGAAGCGTTCTCTAAATAACACAATCACTCCACATAATACCCAACAAAGTTTTTCGTCTTCAGTAAACTTACCAAGGACTTGTGTCATCGTAATCCTTCTATTCAACTACTTCTACCATTTCCGAACACCTCATTGTATTTTTGGGGCATCCAAAGACTCGGTCATATATGCATGATTTTTTCCCAGTGCACTACCCCTTCCAAAAGGTTTTGAAAATAAAAATCCTCTGTTAGTGATTTATCAGAACTTGCGGGTTGTTGCACAGGTTTGTATTCAAGCCAATTATGCTTCATTACATGTTTGGAACGAACCATTATGAATTTGAGTATGAGACAATGTGTGTAATTCAATAAAACAGTGAAATGGGATATAGTAAACAATGGACTTTTATATATTGATGGATGATTGTTTACAGACTCTAATGACTCCTATATATACTAATCTAGATGACAGTTACACATGATCCATATAACTGCCCATAACTTACATTAACTATAACTACCATAACTGCTAATGATTAACTGCCATATAATGGGTGTTTGGGTTAACTGTTTTGACCCATGACTTCTAAAAAACCCTTGCAGTCTCAAATTTCGACCCATATTCTAACTATTATGTACATATTAAACTTTGGCATATAAGAAATTAAATGGTCTATATCTCCTCCCTAATTTATTTATGCCAAATTCATGATGATTCTTTTGCCCTTCAAACAATGACTTTAAAGTCATTGCTGTCTGTGATGCTTCCTTCTTCTGCTTCTTTCTCCATGTTGCCTACTAGCCTGACTCCAAACTGTGTCTTCATGTTCATGTCTTCTTCCAGTGCTTCCTCTTTTCCAGCATCATCCTTTTCCTTGCCTTGTGGATCTTTTACTCTAGCATTACCACTGCTACTCTTAACCACATCTTCCTTAGGCTTCTTTTCATACCAAGGCTTCTTTGCTGTCTCATAGTATACTTGCACCATGTCAATGAACCTTTTGTAGCATCCTTTGATTGCTTCTTGATCATCTTCTGTCAGGCCTTGTAAACTTGCAATTGTCTTCCATTTGTCACCAAGAGTGACACACAGATAACCTCCAAGGTTATCTACTATCTTGTGCAGACTAAGTAAATTGATCTCCATCACCCCTACAACTGGTGGTATTTCATCTAGCCTATCATAGTTCAGATAAACAAGATAGAACCACTTCAACATTTCACATATTTTCTACTGATAATGTCGCCCAATGCTTGTACACCATGATATCCTTTTCTTCATAAGATCCAGAAAGGATAAAAATCTTGTGTAAATGAGTTCACCTTTATTGGCATATTGTGGACCCATTCCAACTAATATACTCCTCATTCACATACTCATGTACATCATCTTTGTCCCATTTCAATTCTTCCAATCCTTTCACCAATGAAACTTCTTCCTTTTGGTCTATGGACTCAAAGTATTCATCCAGAAATTTGTTGTGTTCTGCAATAACACTCCCTGATCCATCCTTCTCATTGTTACTCACTTCTTGTGCCTTTTCTGATCTTGTTTCATTAAACATGTAGTGCAAACTACATCTGTTGTTGTTGTACTTCACAATGTATCCTTGTTCTTCCAATTGATCAATGCTAAGAATGTTTAGAGTTGTTTCTGGGGTATAATGAACATGAGGTATCATCAAACAGTGAAATGGGATATAGTAAACAATGGACTTTTATATATTGATGGATGATTGTTTACGGACTCTAATGACTCCTATATATACTAATCTAGATGACAGTTACACATGATATAACTGCCCATAACTTACATTAACTATATGATTAACTGCCATATAATGGGTGTTTGGGTTAACTGTTTTGACCCATGACTTCTAACCCATTGCAGTCTAAATTCGACCCATAATACTAATACTTATTTACATATTAAACTTTGGCATATAAGAAATTAAATGGTCTATACGGGTTTCTTTCAACCACAAGCTTACTAATATGATTTATCAGAAAATTCCTCTTTTAGTGATTGCTTAGCAACTCAAAAGTGGTCAACTAGGGACTTAGTGACTGAAATCCGGATCATGATAGGGTAGCCACTATATAGAAGCAGTCACTGACACCAACCATAAACGTATTCATTGGTTCATTACATATAAGATTTGTTCTGAATTACATGTCGGTGAAGAAGTTTTGACATTGCAAAAAGAAAATCACTCCTTATACATTAACAAAATCAACACTGTCGGTCCTTCTACATATATAGAGTAGATGAAGGGAACAACAGGTAGAATCTATACTCTAAAACCAATTTGTGAAGCTGCTGGTAAGTGTGAAACCATTCGAAAGACTTGAGCGCACACACAAGATAACATAAAACATAATTCATCCTTTTGGAATGCATGCGCATAAGATAATATAAAACAAACTCTGAAACAAGTTACTATTAGAAAACAGTAACCGTGTCTAGGATAAACATGAATTTAAAGTGCAATCATTAAAGGTCATCATCACATCTTCATCATACTCATCATATCATCACATCATCACCAATTCAAATTCATCAAAATAGTCATGAGCACAGTAACCTGGAGCTTCCACAATGTTGAGAACCTACCAGCAAAAAATAGCAATGAGTAACCTGCAATCACATCCCTTCAAAACAAAACACCTTCCCTAGAGAAAAAAAAAGACAGTATAAACTCCAAAGATGAGTTTTTAGCGCACAATAAAAGAAGCAACAAAAACAACAACCAGCAACAAGTAACTACATATTTATGTCCAAAGCAAAGAATTACGAAATGGGTTCATAGTTTCTTCTCCAATGTAGTTTCATTATAATTAGAATTCGTGTTGTGAGTTTATACTGATCACTACTGCGACTTGAACTCTAAACAATTAAATTTAAGTTTTGGAAATCAAAATATAAAACATTGGCTACCTCAATTTTAAAGAAAGAAGGAGTAAAGAAATATAGAGGAAGAAAAGTTGTGTTTCACCCCCAAAGTGGGGTGAAAGTTTCGTAAACAAAATCCTCCCACTTTCATCCATTTACTTTCACTTTCCTTCCTAAAAAAGCTTAGGAACATGAGTTTTTTTTTTACATTTTATCATTTTCTTTTACTTTCCTCTCTTTTACTCAACTTGAGAACACAGTGTTAGTGACCGGAATCCGGATCATGACAGGATAGCCGTTATATAGATGCATTCACTGACACGAACCATAAATGTTTCCATTGGTTCATTACATAAAAACTTTGTTCTGAATTACATGTCTGTGAGCTAGTTTTGACATTGCAAAAACAAAATTACTCCTTGTACATTAACAAAATCAACACCTCGGTCCTACTGCCGTTCACTTTGGCGATCACACATTTGTTAAGTTAACTAAGTCTCAATATCTAAATAACTACTCACTTTGGTTGCTCACACATTTGTATATAACTAATCGATAGCTAAATAAACCACCCACGTTTTTTTTTGAACGACAACTTTATTAAAAAAAACTAGCAAGGAGCTAGAAAGACATTACAAAGAAATAAGATAGGGGTTTTTAACCAATACTCCCAAGAAAAAACCCTATTACATCTACTAGAACACCATAAAAAGGACCAAGAAACAATGTCATCAAAAATCGTCGAACGATTAGGAGGCGAAGCGTCAAAGACCAACTGATTTCGAAGCCTCCAAATCCGCCACCAAGCAACATAAAAAACACCTTCTAAAATAGACTTGAGACGGGAAGAAAGCCGAAAGGATAAGGACCAAGCATCCCAATCCGAGAAAGAACAAATCTACTGCCAATCCAAATCCCACCAACGACAAATTTTTTGAAGAACAACCCGAGCCACGTCACATCGAAAGAAAACATGCTGAACATCCTCCAAAGAGCATCACTGGTTTCTTATTTGGATACTGATATGGGCGGTCGAGAGCCTCATCTTGCCGCTCTTAAGAGGATTTTACGCTATGTTTGTGGTACATTAGATTATGGTCTTCAATTGTATTCTTCCTCGATTTCTTCACTCGTCGCTTGTTCGGATGTTGATTGGGCGAGTTTCCCGACCGCTCAACGTTCTACTTCAGGTTATTGCGTTTTCCTTGGCAACAACCTATTGTCTAGGTCATCCAAGAGGCAGTATACTTGTCTCACTCTAGTACTGAGGCTGAGTACCATGATGCTGCTAATGCGGTGGCTGAAACATCCTGGTTACGGAATCATATTCGTGAGCTTCATTCTCCTTTACATTCAGCTACCATTGTTTACTGTGATAGGAGTGCAATATATTTATCTTCCAATCTCATGCAACATCAGCGCACGAAGCACATCGAGATTGACATTCATTTTGTTCGGGATCAGATAGCTACTGGACAGGTTCACGTTTTGCATGTTCCCTCACGTTATCAGTAAGTAGATATTTTCACTAAGGGACTCCCATCGACATTGTTTGATGAATTTCAGACTAGTTTGAGCATTCTTCGTACTCCTGCTCCAACCAGGGGCGGATGCATGCCCAACATATGGGGGGCGGTGCCCTCCATGGCTAGACTAACGAGATAAAATTTTAGTGTATTTTTTCTTCAATATTAAACTTTTTTTTAAAATGCCCTCCACCCAAAACTCAAATTGCCCCCCACTCACACATCCAAAGTTCAAAACCAAACATTCAACACTCTAAAATCTTATAAATCGTTCATCTTTAAGTAACAATACTCGATTTATCATTTCGATCCTAGTTATTTTTGCCGCATTTTGTTGTTGTCAAAAAAATTTTTTTTTGCCCCCCACAATTTAATTTCCTGGTTCCGTCACTGGCTCCAACTGGAGGGACTGTTAGTGTAGATTATTATTAGTTATTAGCATTGTTTGTATTAAGACAAGCTCGTATAGCCCTTTAACATGTTGTATTGTATTTATATCGTAAACATTGTGATTCACGATTTTATGGGAAATTTACACAACTTACATTGAACTCCATTAAACCATTTTATAACATCATTAGCTTCAACATGGCTTTAAAACCTTATGAAACCAAACGGAAATTTATCCTTTTTAAAGACAATTCGAGATTTTACCATGGAACCGCACCTAGAAGCAAAGGTTGAGAGTTATCTTACTTGGAAGGTTTCCAACAATATCGTTCAAACCTGCTGCTTCGAGATATGTTTTGGACACGATTTCTTCAGACTTCATGTGGGGTCTCTTACTCTTACTGGGGACCCAAACGTCGTATCCTTGAACATCTTTTCTTCCTCATTTTCATGATATGGTAACGACTCCATAAATAAGAATAAAAAGATAGTTGGGCCTCAACGATCACCTTGTTATCAACCCACAATCAAAAAGGGAACTCGACGTTGGGCTACCATTAACCAATATGGAAGCCATGGAGGAAGTAAAAGTACCACGGATCCACCTACACCAATTCGGCCCAAACCCAAACGCATGAAGAATATCCAAGAGATAATCCCACCGAACCGAATCATACGCCTTAGCAAAATCAACCTTAAAAAACATAGCTTGAGCTTCTTTTTTCTTACACCCAGTTTAACAACTCATTTAAGATAAAAGACCGTACCCAATATTTGTCTATTAGCAACAAAGGGCCGATTGAAGTCACGAAACTAATCGGATATAAAAGAACCAAAACGAATAGCTAAGACCTTTCGTGATTTCACCTATATAACGCATCCAATCAAACTGATAGGCCGAAAATCATTAACGAAAAATAGCATTCATTAACTTTAGGAAATTATAGGCGATTAAAGACAGTTTACACCCCCCTTGGATAAACGTACCCAGACTTTAAAAAAAAGTCGACCAGCAAATCGCAAAAATCCCTCCGACAAGACCCAATACTTTCTAAAAAATTTCAAACTATAACCATCGGGGCCAGGAAGGACCTTTATTCTCGCCACATTCCAAACAGCCCTACGAATTTCGCCCTCGATACTGCCCTATCCACTCATCCACCTGATCCGAAGATAAACCGATTATGAAAATGATCAATAAATTTTTGAGACATCATGACAACGTTGCTGTATTGAACTTCAAAGTGATTCTTAAATGCCTCCTACACAATATCTCGGATCAGTACACCAAGTTGCCTCACAACGAAAACACCACGAATCGAAACTGAGACCTATTTCTATAATAATTACCAAGAAAGAATTTAGAATACTCATCTCCTTCGATAGCCCATGATGATTTTAAGATTTTGAACCAGATCCTTAACCTCCAAAAAGTTTAATTTCTTGTGCAGCCGCGGTTTAAGATCTCAATCCAAAAGAAATGTAGTGACATCATAAACGTTTCCCTTTCCAAAGTCTTTAATCAATAGAGATCAAAAAAAAATCATTCTGGAAGGGAATTCTTTGCGTGTAAGAAGATGAAAGCTTTTTATCTTTTAACCCAAAAAACGAATATAGACTTAAGGTCTTACATTTCTTCTTGAACCAAACCATAAGCAGTTGGAATCATAATGCGAAAAAGACAACCACCGGCATGCTCCACCATCGAATCAAAACCCTTTCATACCTTAACCAATATTGATAGAACCTAAAACGAGTCGGACCAAAATCAGACCAATCTTCCCTCAAAGAATATGACGATGATCGGACAAGTGACGGTCAAGACACAAAGCTGAAATAGGAGACGGTATAAAGCGAGATAAACCATCCGTAATCAAGAAAGACGATCTAATTTACTCATTTTGGAGGCTGAGGGATGCGACCATGTAAACGAGTAGCCCTTCCAACTTGACATCCAAAGACCAGAAGACACAATAAATCCGAACAAAACAGGCCGACACTAGAAACATTAAAAGACGAACCAGTCTTTTATCCAATATCCGTACAGTCACTAAAGTCACCCATTATAATAGGCATCGCCGTTTCCATCCCTACAAGATATATAAAAAATCCCAAAGACTTTTGCTCCCAGTCTGTTTGAGGATCTTAAACCGCCACCAAAAGAATCTTGACATTACGAGGTAAATCCATGTACCATAAACTTAGCTAATAAAATAATCAGAAATAGTAGCGCCAATCTTTCTTGAAGATAGAAGCCTCCCAATACCAGAAAACCACCAGAATCCCTAATGATCACTGCAACAAAATCAAAGTTTGAATTTCCCATAGGACTTTACGTCCATATAGAATACAATCTCATCTTAGTCTCTTTCAACGCTAAAGTAAATAGATCCTATGCTTACAATTTTAAACTCTTTCCTTAACCTGAACCCACACCTTTTTCGTCCTTGTGCCCAAGACCTTGAATTGAAAAGAGGAAAGAATATTCATTAAAAAACATCTTCATCTCCCTTAGAGCCAAAAATGCGTCCATATCATACAAACACCCATCCAAATAATAACCCATAGAATGTCCAACCCGAACCATGTCATCCAAAATTTCAAAATATAGCCACCGTTATGAAACATTATGTAAAAAGGAAGAAACTATACTCCATTAGAGGAATCATGGACCTCCTGTAATGGTCCCTAACCTTAGCATCCACCTAGGCATATTCACCAATGTCTTCTTCATTAGTAGGACCAACCTTTCACAAACTGCACCAACATTAGCGTGCGTCACAGAAGTTTTAGGGGGTAAAACCATGAGGATGCGATAAAGAGGTACTCCGCATCACGAACGCATTACGTAAGTTTTATTCAATAAATCATAAACAACCAAACGGATCTCTGATCTTGATGTTTGTACCGTCTCCATACCATGACATCAAACATAACTTCAATCCACATTATCGACTGAAAATTATCTCGGAAAACACCATCCACATACATTGCATCATCTTGAAATCGACATCACTATTCTGCGCCCCATCATTAAGAATTCTAGCGCCATGCTTTGATTCGTCATCCGAGGTATAAACAGACTCCTTAGGTTCAAGAAAACTCGGATTCCAAGTAAAAAGTTCTTCGCTCCAGCCACAAAAACACCTCGCCCTTTAAAATCACCTGAATTACTCCAATATAGATTCTGGATTTTTTGATAAGATGCACAAACCGCTACACGAGCAAAAGAGGAGCCAAAATTATCCTCGATATCCAAAGCCTCGCCCCATTTGTTACCAATCTTGGCAAACGTTTCTCGAGACCAAACATGAAGTGGGATACCTTCAATGTCCACCCAAACAACACGTTCATCACTAACAAAATCATTATAGGCATTAAGAAGCGTACAGAACCAAGAGTTAACGCCTACATGATCCAAAAACTTTTGCTTAGAACCCTCGTTATCCAATTCTATCAACACCCATAACCCACCTAAATATGACAGCTTCACATGCTCAAAACCTTCCTTAGCTAATAGAATCCGTAGGTTAGGAATGGAGTTAATATCTTTCACACGCCCCATGACATGACATGAGAGGTCACGTTCAACAACACAAGAATCATCCCAAAACAACCGCGTGAGGAAAGATACATGACAACAAGAGGCAATCAATGGTGGAAAGTCTCTAGCAGCAGAAACAAATGACCCAAATGTACCATGCGCATTGGATTGAGAAGGCCTCGATGGTTTTACAGGTTTGTTTGCACGTTCAAAAACGAGCAACAATTCATGTAGATGAAACGACCAATTCCAAATCGGACAAAGATTTCCAACCAAACGATCTAAATCGTTAACAACGAATAAACCTGACCCAAAGCAAAAAACTTTTCCCCTTGCTTTGGATCTACGATTAGGAATAAAAAACTCTATCACCTTCCATACCCTCGCAAACCTTCCACAATTCCTTCGACCCAAGAATAAATCAGGGAAAATTGGTTACAAAAAGATTTAGGAAATACGAACCAAGCTTGGTCTTCAATAGAACTTTGAAACAGGCAATGGTGACCAAACCTTAAAAAAAAACAGCAGAACACAAAACCCTAAAAAAAGGATTGAAGGAGATCAAGATACAAAAAAAGGAATTAAAAGAAAAACAAGATCAGGGTTTCAATGACAGGAGTGAATAAAGCGAGATTAAACGCGGAAACGGAAACGATTCGTAGATTGATTTAAAGATGGTAGAAAAACAAATCTAAAGTTACAAAAACCCCCAATATGAAGAACCACGCCTAACACGCTCGATATGAGATTAATCAATCAATGATAATCCCAGATATCAGGGATATAACAGAATTCAAACCAAAAGGAAGAAAGGAATTTAGATTGTTAATTGTGATTTTTTGAAAGTACATCATTGTTAGAAAGGATGTTCATGATTCAATTAGGGTTTTTTTGAATTGGTGTTATAAAATAATTGGGGGTTTTTTGTGTGATTTTTTAATCGTAAAAAAAGTGCTCTTACATATACTAGTAAACCTTCTTTGAAAAAGAATTCAGTGCACTGTATAGAGTTTGTGTTATACAAAGGGTATTCCAATGCAGGTAACAATTGGGACGTTGTTCGCATTCGTTAGCATTAGTATTAAAGGCTCTTCTTTCCAGACATTTCCCATGTAAGAAAAAGCTCGGTACCCAAAATGTTAGCTAGAATATTTAAACAAGATTGGACGCGCAGTGATACGTTAAAGTGTGTATGTGGTAAGTACAGATTGCTTGAGAATCCGGGATCATTAATTCATCATTTGCTAGTTGCAAACAAACTTATTTGCTCAAGCCGTTTAGGGGTGGATGGGTAGGTGTTGCGATGTGTCTTTTGATTGGTTAAATTGTTACCTTCTTCAAGAGCACATTCGAGCATTGCGTGAGTTCAGGAATTCATTCATGCAGAATCATGCTATATCTTTCTTTTTTTTATTTCACAAAATAATTGTTCATTACTAAAAAAAATAGTTGCTTTTTTTTAGTTTATCATATTACTCTTAGTCAAAGTTGATATTTACAGAAATAAAAAAATAATAATTAATTATTAAAAGGTAAAACTGTTTTTTTTGTTCTTTTGTAAAAACCAAAGCGATAATTTATGCTTCTTTATTAAATTGTGTATTTTTTGTCCGTGGACAATAATTTTGAGACGGATGGAGTACATATTAACGTATATATACATACATCAACAAAATATACACAAAAGTCAAAATTTGAAAGGTTTGTGTTTTAATAGAAAAAAATTTATACAAAATTGCAATTAGATACATTTTTTTTATTATCCCAAAAAAATATGAAAACAGGAACTTAGTGCATGTCCAACGTGAAACGTCTTAATTTGTTGGTTAAGAGGATTATTTTTTATTTACATAGCAATAATACAGAGACATCAAATACACGACTATAAATAAGCTTAATCCATCTTTTGGTTAACACATGTTTTGCAAATCTTGCTTTTCTAACGTTCACCTTGATGGCTTGATCTTAAATCTTATTATTATGCACATTTTTAAGCATATTTGTTAGTCATGAGATTATGAGAATCATGTTACGTAGTCTTTCTTTTTCTTCGGATATAGCTATATTTGTGTGTTTCACAAAACTATTGGGTTTATAAAAACTATAAGGCTACATTGTTAATATGTGAAAGGTGAATCGCGTAACATCATGAAGACATGTGAATAGTGAAACACGTAACGATGAAATATCACCGGTTATCTTCACGTTACGCTACATGTCCCTTCGCATTAGACTACCGTTGAGACTTGAGACGAAACTTTGGCAACAACCTCTAATTTTGTATGTGTTGGTATTTACTTTTTTTTGGCAATTTCCAGAACATAGAAAGTTCAATTTAGTATTTTAGATAATTAAATTCTTAGAAGAATTAACTACCCAATTAATTACTAATAAGACTAAGATCCAACTTGACCTCCCACTTATTACCAGAGGTCTGACCAGTGAGTAAACAAGTAAGGCAAGAGGTGAGCGACGAGCGTTAATTGCATTGTTAATGCAACTCTTAGATTTATGAGACTTATGACATTAGTAACTCATATAGTAATGTCAAATGCACATTTTGTCTCATCTTATGCCTCGGGTCCGAGGTCTGACCAAGTAACTCGATTTAAGTCGACCAAAAGAGAACGTGCAAAAATTGACAAAGGTCTGACCAATGGAAAATATTTGCCATAGGTTGGAAAGGCCCTGAGGTCTGACCAGAGAAGACAATCCAAATGCACGTGTTCTTCATTTGGCTGGCATAGACTTAAAACTTCATTTAAGGGTATACACATAAATGTGACAAAATTGTGTACAAGAAGCATACAAAACAACTTATAGCACAAAGTTAAGAAAACATTTTGTTAACTTTTTATGATATAGACATCATTTTGTCAAATGTTCTCGGTAGCTCCATTTTGAACGCACAAAGAAGCGGAGAAACAGGTCAGCGCGAAGCGTATTAAAAGCCTGACTTAGCAAACACCCGCCTTAAACTTCTCTTGTAGTTTGTTCAACAATGTGTGAGCCATATTTCCAATTGACTAATGATGCTATTATATGTTAAGAAACCCATTTTGTTAACATTAGTTTTATAGTTGCCAATATGGTGGGATTACAAATTGATCAAACCCTATATTGTACTCTTACATGCGTTCGAAGACACAAGTAATTCCAATAATTCCCTCATATGCCGAAGCATGTAGTGGGGCGGGAGAAGATTAAAGATCAATTTAACCCCATACTGCGTATATAAAACTAAAGCTTCACAAGAAATCAAATTTTATAGTTTAATGTCCATATTAATTTGTCCAAAAACCCCGGTTTCGCAAATCACACATAACTGGTCACAAGAAGTATGCTTACATGTGTAATACTAGACATGTTTAATCCAAATTTCTCTATAAGTATAAGTCCGTTTTATTTAGAGTTTCATAAAGTCTATTTGCAAATATTAAGCATCATATGACATATTACATATAAGCAATTAAAACAGACAAAAAATTGGAGTAAAATTGAAGACAAACTCTTATAAAGAAAGCAATAATCATATAATGCCTCGAGTTCTCAAAAGAGTCTTCCCCAATTGGAGAACCATAAGACTCTTACTATGTTTACTGCTAAAGTGCCTAGATCGCCACATCCATCATATAACATGATTGCGTGAGTCTTACAGCCGAGTTAAAATAAGAATAGAATAACATGGCAGCTTAATTAACATTTAATTTTAATATATTATCCTTTTTATCAAATGACATTTGTGTTGATTTTAGGTGTTTATTCATTATTTATGGCAAGTATTGCATATAATTGCCATAATTTTCTAATAAAACAATAAATAAATCAAGATTTCATGTAGCCCTAGCATGTTTAATATGTGTGTAAGCCATAAAACACCAAACGAGTTGGCTCGTGATGCCACTGTTGGGATTTGATAAACTGTTAACCATTAACAACCACGAGTACGCAGCGGATATGGATCAAGTAAGATGCATATGATTAACACACAATAAATAAACAATAGGGTAATAAAGAAAACTAACCCTCGTAGTCAACTGCAAATGAAACTTAGTGGATAAGTTTCCACCTCTATGGTTGCTCACACAAACACGTCTAACAAGCACGATCGGATGCTAGTCCAAACTTCACGTGTATCCCAAACAACAATTGTTAACCAATATCATCTCAATATAATACCCAATTCAAGCCCCATAACCTGAACCGAAAATCAGATGGAGAAGCTAGGGTTTTCACCAAATTCGGTTGTACCGAATTTCACCTAGGTGAACCAAAAATCACCCAAACAAAACCTAGCTTGTTTCTAACTGTTCTCACTCCTTGAGAACCTGTAAACTAATACTATAAACCTTCTGGAAGAGCCTTGGGATCAAATCACAAATCGAAAACCCCTAATTGAGTTTACCAAAAATGGCAGAACCGAATTCTAAGAACCCTAATTAGGGTTTTGTGGTATTTGGCTGTTATGGAGATCAAGGGAAAGAAAGGCAGGTTTTTGTATGCTGTTGTGATCATAAGGGACGACCAAAATGAGCTAAGAGAGGGAGCATATATAGCCTCTTAACCCTAGCTCATGATAAGACTCAAAGTCTTCACTTTTAATCTTATCACAACTCCTCTAAACCTTATCATCATTCTCTTCCCCTTATCACCTACATTCAATGCACCTAGACCCTCTCTAGAATCCTCCATGTAACCGGCTAGCTCATTAGGACACATAGGATTCATGTCTTGGTCATTTAATGTCCAAAAGGTTTAATTAGAAACGTACCGTGAAGTTTTAAACGCACTCTAAATGTTTAACATGTGTGCCCCCAATAGGCTCACACACTTCTAGTCGTATGTGTGCGCTTCCAACTACCATAATCCAACATTATGGACCGGATGTTGAGATTGTGTTAGATGTGTCTTTTTTCATCAATTCACATCTTACTCATCTTAAATTATCATGCGAATTTCCTAAACCCACCCATACGGTTTGTTGGGAAAACCTCAAGTCTTTGTCTCTTTCTAACTTAAGTTTAACAGAAGACTTTTTCTAAAAAATACTTTCTGGAAGTCCTGTTCTTGAAACATTCAAGTTAGACAACTGCTACGGTGATTTTTTGGACCTTAATATTACTTCAAATAGTGTCAAAATCTTTGAGATCTTCGGAAACAGGAAGTTTCGAGTTGGACATCCATGTGTAACGCTAGAGGCTCCTAATATTCTTTCATTAACAATTAAAGGAAGTTTGGTGTTAAGTCCGCTTCAGGTTTTTGATGTGACTTCATTAGTCGAAGCAAACATAGATTATTATAACGAAGATGATACTGGGTATGATTTATTTGTCGATGAGGAAGAAGAAATGATTTACCGACATGTCAAAATTCTTCGCCGTGCCTGTGGCAATGAGCTTAAACTTTGGAAGATGTGCTTAGAGGTAAAGTGTTCTCTTTTTTTTTGGCAAATTTTGTCTTTGCAAGCGTTATTGTTCATTTATCTTAGGGTAAATTGCAAAAACAGTGCTTGCCAAATTGCAGGCATAGTCCTTACCTTTTCGAAAGTCCAAGTGTCGTCGTCCATGTGGGAAACCTTTGGTGTGAAAATTATCCCTAAAGTGAATGATTAAAATGCCTTGCCGACTACACATGCAATTTGAAAATGTAGTACCTTGCGTTGACTAGTATACACACATAATAATTGTTCTATACGGTAAAGGTTTATACTAATGCGCTTTCAGAGTGATTGATTATTGTAAGGTAGGTAATTTAGTTCAATGATTGTTTTTCCTACATTAGCTTGTCACATGTTACTTCACTTAATTAGTTAGAATCAATTACTCAAAAATTTGCCCTTTAGGACTGATAGTAGCTGCTCTTCTAGTAGTATAGCTGGTAGCTCTAATTATTTAGAGAAGTCGCAGTAATGATCAGTATAAACTCACTAACCGAAATTTAATTATAATAAAACGTTGCAATAAAGATCGGTATTAACTCACAACACGAATTCTAATTATAATGAAACTATATTGGAGAAGAAACTATGAACCCATTTCATAATTCTTTGCTATGGAGACATGTAATTTCTTGTTGTTGGTCGTTTTTTTTTGCTTTTTTATTGTGCGCTCAAAACTCATCCCTGGAGTTTATACTGTCTTTTTTATTATTTCTCTAGGGCATGTGTTTTGTTTTCAAGGGATGTGATTGCTGGTTACTCATTGCTATCTTTTGCTGGTAGGTTCTCTCCCGTTTGGAAGCTAAAGGCTCCTGTACGGATGACTATTATAAGGACTATTATAAGGGATATATTGAGGATTGGAGGATGAGTAGGATGGAGATGATGATGACCTTTAATGATGGCACTTTAAATTCATGTTTATCCTAGACATGTTTTACTGTTTTCTAATTGTAAAAGTTGTTTCAGAGTTTGTTTTATATTATCTTATGTGCATGCATTCTAAAAGAATGAGTTATGTTTTATGTTGTCTTGTGTGTGTGCTCAAGTCTTTTGAATGGGTTTCACGCTTACCAGCAGCTTCACAAATTGGTTTTAAAGTATAGGTTCTACTTGTTCCCTTCATCCACATGTTTCACTTACTGTCTTTTGTATTTCAGTCCAGTGTCACGTTGCTGATCACTTGCCTATATCTATGAAAATATTTAACATAAATTAGTCTTTCTCGGTGTTGGTCTTTTTATAGAAAATTGGTGGTGAGTTATGACACTGCTTTAAAACTAGATGTAACAAAATTTCTGTGATTACAGCTATGATGCAATACCTTGAAAGTAAATAACGTAGGTGGTTTATTTAGCTATCTACTTGTTATGACTTGCACAAATGTGTGAGCGGCCAATTAATTAAAGTGAGTAGTTATTTAGCTATTGAGACTTAGTTATAACTTTAACAAATGTGGGTGCAGCCAAAGTGAACGGCAGTAGGACCGACGTGTTGATTTTGTTAATGTACAAGGAGTGATTTTCTATTTGAAATGTCAAAACTTCTTCACCGACATGTAATTCAGAACAAATCTTAGATGTAATGAACCAATGAAAACGTTTATGGTTTGTGCTGGTGAATGCTTCTATATAGTGGCTACTATGTCATGATCTGGATTCCGGTCCTCGACCACTTTTGACTTCTAAGTGATCACTAAAAGAGGGATTTTCAGATAAATCATATTATTAAGCTTGTGGTTGAAAGAAACCCGCAAGTTGGGATCTATAAAATGTAACAACTTTCGAACGTGAGCGTAGAAATAGATTAGATTGTAGTCAAAACTAATGTAGTTTTGTTTGGGAGAAGTTTAATGTTCATTAATGCCGTGATGCAATGAAAGTTGTATGATCGCATTCTGAAATGATATTTCTAACATCATGTTCGGGTTAACATTTTATGATACAATTTTTGTGTGAAAATCAAATAGTAAGTGTATGATATAGCTCAATGAAATCATATACAGTATTTACCTTAGTTATAAATATGTTTAGAAAACCAATATTACATTACCTATGCTGTGCTAGCACTGAACTTAACTAGTTTTTATATACAAAACTCATAAACTGATTGAGATGCTCTTTCGTAAAAACATAGTTTTATAAACGCGTAATCTTTTATGAACGTGGAATCTCAAGCGCCCCATGGTGGGTTAATGAGTAGTAATAGGAGATATCTACCATCCATATGACACATGCGATAGTCCCATCTAACAAAAAATAATTATTCCAACCCAAATCAAGGGGTTCAATTTCTAAATGCAAGTTGTTTCAAACTTTGTTCTATATTATCTTATCTACACGCATTCCGAAAGAATGAGTAATGTTTTTTGTTATCTTGTGTGTGCGCTAAAGTCCTTCGAATGGTTTCACGCTTACCAGCAGCTTCACAAATTGGTTTTAAAGTATAGGTTCTACATGTTGTTCCCTTCATCTACTTATGTTTCACTTCATGTCTTTTTTTCTTTCAGTCCAGTGTCACGTGTGTTGCTGATCACTTGCCTATTTATGAAAATATTAAGATAAATTGGTCAAAATAAGCACCACTAATTCTTATGGTTCCTATCAAATCTACACGTATACATCTATAGTCTTTCTCGGTGTTGGTCTTTGGTTATAGAAAATTGGTGGTAAGTTATGACATAGCTTTAAAACTAAATGTAACAATTTTCTGTGATTGCAGCTAGGATGCAATACCTCGAAATTTTAGTAAATAACGTGGGTGGTTTATTTTGGATGACATGGTTCGGGTTGGACATTCTATGGGTTATAATTTGGATGGGTGTTTGAAAGATATGGGCATTATTGGCTCACAAGGAGATGAAGATGTTTTTAAATGAATATTCTTTCTCTCAATATTCAAGGTCTTGGGCACAAGACGAAAAAGGAGTGGGTTAAGGAGTTAAATTGTAAGCATAGGATCAATTTTTTAGCGTTGCAAGAGACAAAGATGGATTGTATTTCTCATATGGACGTAAAGTCCCTATGGGGAAATTCAAACTTTGATTTTGTTGCCAGTGACTCATTAGGGAATTCTGGTGGTATTCTTTGTATTTGGGAGGCTTCTATCTTCAAGAAAGATGGCGCTACTATTTCTGATAATTTTATAGCTATTTACGGCACATGGTTACCTCGTAATGTCAAGATTCTTTTGGTGGCGGTTTACGCTCCTCAACAGCCTGGGAGCAAAAGGGCTCTTTGGGATTTTTTATCTAATCTTGTACGGAGATGGAACGGCGAAGCTATTATAATGGGTGACTTTAATGACGTTCGGACTATGGATGAAAGACTTGGTTCGTCTTTCAATGTTTCTAGTGCACGGTGTTTTGATCGGTTTATTGTGTCTTCTGGTCTTGTGGATGTCAAGTTGGAAGGGTACTCGTTTACTTGGTCGCATCCCTCAGCCTCCAAAATGAGTAAATTAGATCGCTTTCTTGTTACGGAAGGTATTATCTCGCTTTATCCGTCTATTTCAGCTTTGTGTCTTGACCGTCACTTGTCCGATCATCGTCCTATTCTTTTGAGGGAAGTTTTGTCTGATTTTGGTCCGACTCCGTTTCGGTTCTATCAATCTTGGTTAAGGATGGAGGGTTTTGATTCGATGGTGGAGCATGCGTGGTTGTCTTTTTCGCATTCTGATTCCAATGCTATGGTTAGGTTCAAGAAGAAATTGCAAGACCTTAAGTCTATTATTCGTTTATGGGTTAAAGATAAAAAGTTTCATCTTCATAACGCAAAGAATTCCCTACAGAATGATTTGATCTCTATTGATAAAGACTTGGAAAGGGGAAACGTTTCTGATGACATCCTTCTCAATCGGATGGATCTAAACCGACGGCTGCAAGATATTAAACTTTTGGAGGTTAAGGATCTGGTTCAAAAATCTAAAATCAAATGGGCTATCGAAGGAGATGAGAATTCTAAATTCTTTCATGGTATTATTAATAAGAAAAGGTCTCAGTTGTCGATTCGTGGTGTTTTCGTTGAGGGCACTTGGTGTACTGATCCGAGTATTGTGAAGGAGGCATTTAAGAATCACTTTGAAGTTCGATTTCAGCAACCGTGTCATGATCGTCTCAAACTTAATGCTCCTTTTCATAATCGGTTATCTTCGGATCAGGTGGATGAGCTGGATAGGGCAGTATCGAGGGACGAAATTCGTAGGGCTGTTTGGAACTGTGGCGAGAATAAGTCTCCTGGCCCCGATGGTTATACGTTTGAATTTTTTAGAAAGTATTGGAGTCTTGTCGGAGCGGATTTTTGCGATGCGGTCGACTATTTTTTTAAGTCTGGTACGTTTCCAAGGGGGTGTAACTCGTCTTTCATCGCCTTAATTCCTAAAGTTAATGATGCTAAGTTCGTTAATGATTTTCGGCCTATCAGTTTGATTGGATGCGTTTATAAGGTGATCACGAAAGTCTTAGCTAATCGTTTGGCTACTGTTATATCCGATTTAGTTTCCGAGACTCAATCGGCCTTTGTTGCTAATAGACAAATATTGGACGGTCCTTTTATCTTAAATGAGATGTTAAACTGGTGTAAGAGAAAAAAGAAGCAAGCTATGTTTTTTAAGGTTGATTTTGCTAAGGCGTATGATTCGGTTCGGTGGGATTATCTCTTGGATATTCTTCATGCGTTTGGGTTTGGGCCGAATTGGTGTAGGTGGATCCGTGGTACTTTTACTTCCTCCATGGCTTCCATATTGGTTAATGGTAGCCCAACGTCCGAGTTCCCTTTTTGTTGTGGGTTGAAACAAGGTGATCCGTTGGCCCCTTATCTTTTCATTCTTATTATGGAGTCGTTACATATCTCTTTCTCCCGTGTTGTTGATGATGGGCTGTTTAAAGGTTTTCAATTGCATGGCTCGGTTAATATTTCTCATCTTTTTTATGCTGACGATGCCATGTTCATTGGAGAGTGGTCCGAACAGAACTTACATAATATTGTTAAAGTTCTTAATTGCTTCCATCTTGCGTCGGGTCTTAAGATCAACATTGCTAAGAGCCAAGTCTTGGGTGTCGGGGTTTCTCAGAATGTTGTTGTGCAGGCGGCGAATAGGATCGGGTGTGCTGTTTTGAACACTCCTTTTCGTTATCTTGGTGTGACGGTTGGGGAGTGTATGTCTCGGAAGTCGGCTTGGGTTGGCTTGGTGAACAAACTCCAAGCCCGGTTATCTAAATGGAAGGTTAAAACCCTTTCCATAGGCGGCAGATTGACCCTTCTTAAATCCGTTCTTGGGGCCTCTCCAATTTATTATATGTCAATCTTTAAGGTTCCAAAAGGCGTGTTGAAGACTATGGAATCTATCCGTAGTAAGTTCTTCAACGGTGTTGATTCTTCGGATAGAAAGATTTCGTGGGTAGCTTGGGACAATGTCTTAGCGTCCAAACTGAACGGTGGTCTTGGTGTCTCAAGTTTCTTCGCGTTGAATCGTGCTCTTTTGTTGAAGTGGGTGTGGCGCTTCATTTCTGGCGATGGCTCTTTATGGTGTAAAGTTATTCAAGCGATTTATGGCTCAAAGTTTGATCTTCATGTGACCGATCAACCCTCGATTTGGTGCTCTATTTTACGTGAAGTAAAATCTTTGAAAGATTCTGGTTTTGATTTTTCTTCGCATTGTAAGAAGCGGATTGGGGACGGGTCTTGTACTAGTTTTTGGTATGATATATGGTTAGCTGATGCCCCTCTTTGTGTTCAGTTTCCCCGTTTGTTTGCTCTCGAATTGGATAAGGAGATTGTGGTGGCTAATAAAATGGGAGCTTCTTCGGTCTCAGCTTCTTTTCGCCGGGACGTGCGTGATGGAGCTGAGCGGCAGCAGTGGGATGACCTTTCTTCAATTATGAACTCGGTTGTCCTCTCGTCTTCCAAAGATAGGTGGACTTGTGATTTGTCGGGAGATGGAGAGTTCAAGGTTAAAGTCATCAGAAACTTTATTGATGACTTGTTTCTCCCTTCGTCGGATGTTGCAACGAGATGGGTAAAATTCATTCCCATTAAAGTTAATGTTTTTTCTTGGCGTGCTCGTCGTGATAGGTTACCTACTAGAGTCAATCTTAGCCGTAGAGGTGTTTTGTTGGATTCCCATCTGTGTCCTCTTTGTAATGCTGCTATGGAGGATGTTCAGCATGTTTTCTTTCGATGTGACGTGGCTCGGGTTGTTCTTCGTAAAATTTGTCGTTGGTGGGATTTGGATTGGCAGGAGATTTGTTCTTTCTCGGATTGGGATGCTTGGTTCTTATCCTTTCGACTTTCTTCCCGTCTCAAGTCTATTTTAGAAGGTGTTTTTTATGTTGCTTGGTGGCGGATTTGGAGGCTTCGAAATCAGTTGGTCTTTGACGCTTCGCCTCCTAATCGTTCGACGATTTTTGATGACATTGTTTCTTGGTCCTTTTTATGGTGTTCTAGTAGATGTAATAGGGTTTTTTCTTGGGAGTATTGGTTAAAAAACCCCTATCTTATTTCTTTGTAATGTCTTTCTAGCTCCTTGCTAGTTTTTTTAATAAAGTTGCCGTTCAAAAAAAAAAAAAAAAAAAAATTTAAGACAATTTTTAGATTGAGAAGATAGAGAAATAATATTGGCCATTAAACCAACTAAAGGGTATGATGTGTATTTAAAATTTATATTCTCTTTCGTATTAAACTTCATTAATAGTATACATAGTTTCTCCTTTTTTTTTACTTTCAATGTCATAAGCCTTTTTATATTCGGATGTAAAAATGGCAAAGCCAAATTTAGTTTTAACTAGCGTGATTGCTCGCGCGATGCCGCGAGACGTTAATTTTTTTTGTGTTGGTTTATTTTTTCGGTCTCATGTTTAATACTTTGTTTTTTTTTCTTATATGGGCTTATTTGTTGTAAATCTGTCCCCGGTAGTAGCTTTGGTGGTGGTTTGTTTATTCATTGGTTTCGGCTCGAACTTTTTAATGGCGGGATCTACCAAGAAATAAACCTTTTTGTTTTTCTATAATCTAAACGAAACAAAAACCAAGAACAACGATTGTTCAAGATGGGTATGGTGGTTATTTTTTGTTTTATGGTGGTTTTTTTTTGAACATCAATTTTATTGAAACAAAACTAGTAAGAAGCTAGCAATTACACAGTGACAAGATTCGGGTTTTTAACCCAATCGTACCAACTAAACGACGCATTACATCTATACCTACACCAATGAAAAGACATAGAAACTACATCATCAAAAAACAACGCCTGCGAAGGAGGTTTAGAATCAAAAATGAGCTTATTACGAAACGACCATAAGTGCCACCACATGACATAGAAAACACCTTCGAACATCTGTTTATGCATAGAAGAAATCCGCAGGTTCACAAGCCAATTATACCAATCTTCGTATGATTCGACCTCAACATAAGGAACATCCCACCAACGAGTGATCTTGCGAACAATTTGTCTAACCATGCAACAATAGAAGAACAAGTGTCTAGACGTCTCCACCCCATTATCACAAATAGCACACATAATGGAATCAATATCAATACCTCTGCGTGAAACATTAAACCTCGTTGGAAGAGAATCTGTCTTAACCTTCCAAGCATGAACATTCACCTTTATCGGCACATATTTTATCCATCGAGTTTTCGAGTCAACATCCGAAAGCGATTTATCATCAATAATCTTTCTAACCGACGCAACAGAAAAATCTCCTGAGCTCTCCAAGTCCCATTTCCATCTGTCAGACATAGGAATTATATGGGCTTATTTGTTGGGCATCATGTTTAAAAGTTTATTTTTTTTTTGGCTATTTGGATTATTTTTTTAATATAATTTTATGAGATTTGGGTAAATATGTGTTAAGCATGATTGCTCGCGCATTGATGTGAGGCGTTAAATTTTTTATTTTTTTTATTTTGTGCGGGTTTATTTTTCCGATCTCATGTTTATTAGTTTGTTTTTTTATATGGGCTTATGTGTTAGGCGTCATGTCGTGGGTATTTTTTTATCTGAATAAATCAGTATTTTTGTAATATTTTTTCCTATTTTGAGCCGAGCAATTTTTTTATATTAATTTGTGCAGATTTATTTTTTCGGTCTCATGTTTAATAGTTTTTTTATATGGCCTTATGTGTTTGGTCTATGTCGCGAATATTTTTTGATCTAAATAAATAAGTACTTCTGTAATTTTGTTTTCTATTTTGTATCGTGGATTTTTTTTAAGTTGCCTAGTTAAAAAAAAAGTCAAATGGGCCGGCCCAAAGTGGGAGTCCGATGGGCCGGTTACTGTAGCAAGTATGTCAAAACGAAAAAAAAAGTCAAATGGGCCGGCCCAAAGTGGGAGCCCGATGGGCCGGTTACTGTAGCAACTACGTCAAAACGACGTTGTTTTAACCGAAACATAGTATATACATATATAATCTCTTTCTTTCTTCGATCAAAGGTCTAGCATTTCTATTGATATTTTAAAAAAAAACTTCATCCTTATCATGTACATATAACTTGTTTTGATCAATGATTCATATAATTGCTTATAATTCGACTATTAAGTCTGTGGCGTTAGAAATTGTTTACAACTCATTCTTTGGGCTTTAAATGAAACTCGTAACATGGAGTTTCAAATTTTTATGAAAAAATCATTTGTGAATCATTATCATATGAATATACAACGATTCATTTTTTTTGTTATTGACTAAATAATATATCAATATTCAATGATATGCTAAAAAAACGCTTGTTTAATGTTAATTCGCTAATATTATGTGAATCAAAATAGAATACTAACAATATTTTTAACGATTCACTTATCTGGTTATATGATGTTTAATAATATCGTTTTGATTCATTTACTTGAGAAATAATCTTGGCTATTGTATATGATGTTTAATAATATTAAACCATCAGTATATCAAGATTCAATTATTATGTTAAAAGAACACTAATTAAATGTTAATTACTCTTGATTCATTATTTCGTATCTGATTCAAAATACAACACTAGTGATTCACTAATATGATTATGATTCACAAAATCGTGTATGATGTTTAATAATTTTATTTTAATTCATTTACATGGATATGATTCAAAATATAAAAATGAGAAGGAAAAAGAACAACCACTTTATTGCAAGATCAACACTCTCGAAAATGATTTTTCGGCAAAACTATCCACTTTTAGAAAAACTTCCTTTACAACTTTTTCATGCACCAACATACACGATCTTGTGGAATTTTTTCAGAATTTTTTAAGAACTTTTAAAAAATATATATATTTTTATTTTTCTCACAAATATTTGCCTTTTTATTTGATCTTTATCCTATATATATATATATATATATATATTAGCTAACAAAAAGAATAATGATGATTCACTAAATAAATGCATGAAACTGAAAAGTAAAATGAAAGAGTATTAATGAATTGGAAAAGAAAAAAATGTCGATCATGTAGATTGTTGAGGTGGTCAAATTAGAAATTAAGAATCATTAATTTCTTGGAATGATTCAATTACTATCCTATCATTTTTAATTTAATAAACAATTTATGTAATGCATCAATATTAAAAAGATCTAATGACCATTATTTCGTAAAATGAACTTGGAGTGGCATGGCAAGTTGGAAGGAATAGAGAGTCATGAAAGATGGGACTTCTTGGTCCTTCCATTGCTCTGCTAGGAGGTAAGGCTGGTTTTTCATTAAAGGTGTGTGTTTTTTGGCTGATGATGCCCAATCCTCTTTATCTGTCCCTTATATATAGTGAGGATGGAGCTACTATGTCTAGGGGAGAGGTAAATGATTGGGAAATGTAATCAGTTAGAAAGAGCCCTTCTCTGGAGAGTCTGGGTGCTTTAGCTTCCATGATGAAGCCTGATAAGGGAGTCCTTAGGTTGTTGTGGGTGATGGTTGAATGACTTATGGTTCTCTCTTAGTCAGGAAATGTAATCATGAAGCTAAGGTTGTAAATAGGTGAACAATGGAAGTCTTAATTGGAAGACTTATATACATCAAAGGAATTGTAGCTATGTCAGAGTTATGATCCTATGTTATCCGATATCTAATAAAGTTTTATTTGATTGTCAGTATTATATTTAGTTTTGAATTGCTTTGTTTAGCTGATGTATAAGAAGGTTTTGGCATGTCCAAGTACCTTCTCTTCTTTATCTTTATAAACAGTTGGTTGTTTAATATAAGTTCACCTTTTCAAAAAAAAAATTATATGAAGAGAATAGATTCATTATACTGTTCTATATTGTATATGTTTTTGATTTTAGTTGTTGCACATGAGTGTGTCATTATTAATTAGGATTCATGTCTTAGCTTTGTGTTTTTTAAAACATGTAAAATTTAGCTTCGCAATCGAATTTAAATGCATCAAGTTGAGTAATCAAAAGCGTTAATATTTATAGAATATAGAAAACTAAAAACTCAATTAAGTATTATGTTTCGTGCATACAATATGTTTTGGTCAAATAAAGATTTACCTATTGTATATCTTCAATACATATACAAATGTAAAAAGAGTTTTACTCATTTTTTTCGTCCACCAAACCATTTTTGCAGGATATAAAAGTGACCCCGATTGTTGTATATGATTTATAGGCATACACACATGTTAATAGAATAAAGACTTTTTTGAGAGATTTAAATGTTAGAATTTTAGTACGTATAAACTAAAAGAAAAAAATGCAATTTCTTCCGAACCCATCAATGAATAGCTAGAAAACTCTTTTTATTTATTTATATTTTATGTGCTTCGTTGTTTTTCTATTTGATTGTACAACATGGATGTTCTGGCCGAATGAAAATTCCACTAAAAGACTTCGAGTTAGATTTGGGATGTTGATTATTTAATGTTAAATCCTTGTTTTGAAGTAAAAAATTTGTTTCGTTTGTATGTTATTTTTACAATTAAATGTTTAGGGTATATATTCTATTGGGTTTATTTGTTTTATTTTTTAAGTTATAATAAAAACTTGTAAATTTTATAAATTTACACTTAACTCCGTATATTTTATTTATAAATTTACACTTAACTCCGTATATTTTATTTAAAATTAAACACCATTAAAGTTTATTAATTACCTTTTCTTTTATCAATTTTTTTTTCACAAATTTGACACATATATTTTTATGTGTTTTTTTTCTCCATTTAGATTTCTCCACCAAAAATTTTCAATTTTGACCAAATTGATTCAATTTTGACTTTTTACTGACCAATCAGATCGCACGATCTTGCCCAGTAGCAAATTCAAGCTTTCTTATTGGTCCAATTTTTTTCTCATAACAGTTAATCTTATAGAAAACTTCGAAAGATTGTAATTTCTTTTTTTCTATATAAAATAAAAGAATTCAAAATATTTTTTACACATGAAATGGTATTAACATACATTTTAGATTATTTTTCGAAAAGTATATCTGTAGAAAACCAAATTGGATAAATAGAAGAACTTGATTTTGCTAGGTGACAGAATTGAGTCTCCCGACTAGCTAAATATATATAAAAAAAATTCTCTTTTTTATTTTCGCTTACACTCGTTATATTTTATTTTATGCGCGAACAAAAGAGATTCAAGCATCTAGCGAATTAAATTCACAAATATAGAAGGGAGAGAGGAGAAAAATGTAAGATTTCGCGTGACATATTTTTCGAAAAAAAAAATTAAGCACCAAACAGATTGTCTGTGTATGAGTTAAACGTGTGGTTCGATGTCGTCTTTGAAAGATTAAAAATCTATCATTGTGAACAATAACACTGTAGGATTTTAAATAAACCTTAAATTGTGAATGATGGATGGTGTGGCCAATGTATCTTTCATGATATAGAGAGAATGAGGTGGAAAGAAGTTGCATAATGGCGTAATGCAATTATCGCTTAAATAGACCACTCGATTTAACTACTAGTTGACTTGTTGGCTTTCATGCAACTTGACTTGCAAACTACACCCTCGAGATTTTTAGCATCGTTTTTTCCTTAAACTAAGTTTAGTTACTCATATATATTTTGTTTCTTTTAACATTAAGAAAAAGTACACTTGAGTTGCTTCTAACTTCAAACTTGTTTTGTAGTAATATCAAGTTAATATATATAAAAATTGTAACATGTATGTGAGGCAAGTCGTCTTTTTGTCATAAACTTAAAGGAAAATATTAGCTACAATTTATTGTAGCTAATTGGCTACAATTTCGTGATAATATTGTAGGTCCCTGAGTACTGTTTGCGGGTCCTTGAATCCTGTTTACAGGTCCCTGGGTTATTTCTTGTGTATTTTTAGTGGGCATTGTAGCCAATTGACTACAATAATTGTCGGGAAGTTATCCCCTAAACTTAATGCCATGTTACATAAATTATACTCCAATAAGATGACAACTATGATGTGATATTCAACCAATATAATAGCATTTTATATATACTAAGTATTTCTATTGTTTTGAAACAATAACAACTTTATGTACAATGTGTATATCAAAAACAAAATATAATATAGCATTTGTTAAGTTGTGAAGATTAATCTAGGCTTCGAGCAGAAGGCTCTGATGTTGATCTGACGAAGCGTAACGGAGGTAGGACTCTACTTACGCAGAAGCTCCTTGGATCCCACTCTTAAGTAAAGCAGAAAAAGATTGACAAAGGCTCCGACATATAGGCTTCGAGACAGGGCTCCGACAGGCGGTCAGAGGCTCCCTCCCCGCTGGGCAGAAACTTCTGGAAGACGGGCTCGGCCTATATGTAGTTAGTCGGAATTTAAGATGCAATCTTGGGAGCAAGTTAGGATTAGGGTTTCACACACATATATACCCCTCAATGTAAATGTAAACGTGTATCTCTTGTGTGTGTGCGTACCACAATAATAAAATCTTTTTGGTTTAACCTCGTAGACTGCTACGACTACATAAGTCGTGGATACCATGTTATATCTCGTGTTCTTTGTGACGTGTATCTCTTGTAAACGTGTATCTCTTGTGTGTGTGTGTGTACCGCATTAATAAAATCTCTTTAGTTTAACCTCGTAGACTGCTACGACTACATAAGTCGTGGATACCATGTTATATCTTGTGTTCTTTGTGACACCCCGTAAATTTCAGGTCAATATTTTTACCGATTCCGTTCATTATTTTAACTTTTATAAGTTACGTGTTAATTTAACGTTAATCCGGGAAGTTGTCCCGCGTAAAAAACTGAAAATCGTTATCGGAAGCGTTCCGACGTCGGATTGAGCTTAGTCTACTTGAATTATAATTAATAAAGTCATTTTATGTCATTTCGTGGTTTACGAATATTTACGTTTGCGATTTTATTATTTTTGGCGTGAGTTTACGTTTTTAGCGTTTTTGATCAAACGAAAACCCGAAAACATATCACCATTACATGTAAACCCATAATAATATATTACAAGTCTTCTAGTGTAAAATTTAAAATTTCATGTCCCCCCTACCCTCCAATTTTTGATGCAGGCAAACAAAAGGAAAAAAAGCCAAGATTTTAAGTAAAAAACAATATCACATGCATGTACTAACAAGGGATGGTGACCTTCTTGTCTTCATCCTTCCATGCATCAACATCTCTTACATATCACATGCACACTTGGACTACTTAAGCACTAGTAAGTTTATAATAAACTTGGAGCCAAAGAAATGGTTTTTGGTCCCCCCCCTCTTGCTCACTATTCGGCCAAACCAAATGGACCATGGGGTTCATGGTTTGAAATTTTTGTTAGTCACCCACCAAGCCATGGTTCACTCCTTATCTAAACCCTAAGTCCTTTTGGCACTATATATACTTCATATTCTCACAACCTAGGTCATTTCATACACTTTGTCTCACAATTTTTTTTTCTCCTCTCTTTTTTCTCTCTTGGTTTTGGCAACAAACACACACAAACACAATCCATAACTTTGATTTCTAGCAAGATTTACACACTCTAAACTCATTTCCAACAAGATCCAAGGTGTTTCCAAGAAGGGTTTCATTTGATTAAAGGTTTATTTCAAGGGTTTATAAGTTAGGGTTTGGTTTTTATATTTGGGTTTATCAAGATCTTCATCCTTCTTTCAAGATCTTTTGTTTCAATCTTGTTCTTTATCCTTGTGAGTAAACCCCAACTCTTTTCTTTGATTTTTTTATGTTCTTACATTTTTATTCAAGATCTATACATCCATATGTTTGTGTATTAATTTTTTAAAGCTTATAAAGTAAGTTTTTATAAATAATAAAAATGTTGGTATTTTTATGCACTTATGTTGTAGTCTTGGCGAGATCGAGTGTTCTTGTGTGTTGCAACAAAGATGGTGAATGGATTAGAATAGATTAAGAGTGGATTTTGTTGGATTGGTTTAGTAGTGAATGGGTTTAGATTAGATTAAGCACTATTGTGAAGTTTGGTTGTGTTTTTGGAGGCGTTGTTTGCAAAAAAATATTGCTTGCTGATCTATAATTTGTTTTAAGGGCTTTAGGACACTTAAAAATGTTTTTCAATAGCCGAGAACGGTAGTTTTTGGATAGCTTGTTTCGATAGATAAGTTTTCATATCTCGAACACTAAAAACGGACTTAAAACGGCCGAGTTATGGCGAAATGAAACTTGAAACGTTTTTGGGCAAAAATAGTTAAAAAGGGTGCTGATTGGAATAGGAAAATGGATTTTCGAACACTTTAGGGATGTTTTGAGCTTTTAAAATGTTGACAAAACAAGTAATAACGTTAGTATATTAAGTAGGAACTTTTAAAAATGTCACTAACTTAATGTCGGATTTCTAAATCGGGAAACTTCTAAAAATAAAAACTTTTGGTATTTAGTAGCGAGACGAACTTAGAAAGTGGCATTTAGGTTTCACTAATGCGTTTAGGGTAAATGGAATCATCGTATATTAGGGGACGGTATTAACGTCCCGAAACTTAGAACTTTCCTAAAATAGAAACTTTTTAAAAATAGTAATTTTTAAAAATTAGAAACTTTGGTTAAAAATATCGTAACCTAACTATAAACGCTATACTTTATTAATGTCCGTTTTCTATATAAACTAAAGCACAAAACACATTGATGGCTATTTTCGTTAAGCTTCTTATTCGATGTTTCGTATTTATTTCCCGTTTCTGAAGCGCGTTTTTAAATAGGTCGCGGTTAGATCTCGTTCGAGTATCGTTATTTATCTCTGTGAATTATTTATGCTTCACCATTTGCTTAAGGTGAGTTCATAGCCCCACATTTTACTCGTTTTGAATAAATATTTTAATACTTTTGGGTGAGAAACATTGCTTGCTTTTAAAATTGCACACAAGTACTTTGCATGAGAATTTCCTCGTTTACGTGTTGCCTAAGTAGCGTTTAGACCACTATTGCCCGAATCATCATGAACCGTTAATTACCTTTGTTGATCCCTTTTTAACAGATCTTTACTTAGCTTGTTTAAAGCTTAGTTATATTGGATAGATCCAAGACAACTATAGTAGAAACTAAGATTGAGAATATCACAAACTATGCGGAATCTAGTTTGCAATACTAAGAAGAACAATGAAACAGTAAAAACAAGATCTTTACTAAACTTTCAATATATTGAATACTATTTTGAGTTACAAAATAGCTATGAATACTAACTATGATTGCTATGCAAACTATGAATACTAATATAAAAACTTGATGTGAAAACTGATATCTAGATCTATGCCTTAGGGGTTCTTTCTATACACCAAGGAAAACCCTAATGGGCTTACAAAACGAGTCAAGTGATCATGCATATCTATTCCTAATATAACTCATGCATATCACTTTAGCAGTACTAACTATATAACTAACAGTACTAACTAACAATACTAATAAACTGGCAGTACTAACAATTTGTACTGGCAGTACTAACTAAGCTTGACAGTACTAAGTCTTCTCTTGGCAGTACTAAGTTGAACCAGCAGTACAAAGTTGTAGAAGCTCTTAATTCCTAACAATCCTCCCCTAAACTTATGATTGTCATTCAAATCTATAAGTTTCTCTGAATTAAACCATCTGTGTTGAGAGGATGCTTCTAAACACTTTACTGTCTTGGTCTGTTTGCTAGTATAAAGATTTTCCTTAAAAGCGCATCTGCCATCACTGAATATTCATCCACTTGCAGCTTATTACTCAGTATCAAAGTCATAAGTGCTCTTGTCAATGGATAATCTTTCTCAACCAGCATGAAAATATCATGTCCTCTCTCTGTAGACACATGATGAACAACACATGTATCATATAACCTCCATTTTAATGGATCATGCATATACCTTTGAAGCTTCCATAGAATATCATCATCATCTGGTTCAAACAACCTCTTTAACTCTACCCAAAGTTCTCTTTCTTTATCTTCAGTAGGTTCTGTTGAGTTGAATCTTTCATGAACTAGACTCCATAGTTTGACTAGATCATCCCTGTCAAAATTCTTTAGCATATCTTCAAAGATCTGATATACCTCTGTGTGATTACCTACTCTGATGATCTTCCAATACTTTCTTGAGTCTTCAGTGTAAACTTCCCAGTTAATGATTGGGTATTTGGTTTGTAGGGCTTCAACATTCATCCCTTCTTTTGGAACTATGATCATTAGCTGTTGTAGTTGTTCTTGAGACAATTCATCTTTTGATTCTTCAGCTGGTTCTGAGCCTTCTCCTATCTTTTGTCTCTTTGAACTTTCTTGATTAAGTTCTTGTTCAGCATCTCTCTTCGAGCTTCCAGCTACAACTTTAGTAACTGTATCATCACTCTCTATTGGAGTAAAAGTATTTACCCTCTTCATTGTGGTCTCAAATAACTCTTTGATCTCATCAAAGGAAAATTTCTTCAATTGTTGTAGAGTGTGACTTCCTATATACTTGATATAATTACACATGTAAGTCTTTGGTTGAGCTTGAGTCATGGGTTCTTGTTCTTCTTTGGTTCAGCTCTTTGTTGGGCATAATGTTCCTCTTTCTTGCTTTTATAAAGCACTACAAGTAATCTTTACCTTGTCAGCTTCAGAGTCATCCATTTCTTCTTGTGCTTGTAACCTGTGTGCTAACTCTTCATCAGCTTTCCATTTCGAGCTTGTATGATTATCTCATTCTTCAGGCATTTGAAAGTGTGCTAGCTTCTTCATGAACTCTGGCTATCCTTTTGCCTTTCTTATTCATCAGTTGTTCTTGCATTCTCAGAGCTTCCTTCCACCCAAGTCTTTCATGCTCTAGTTGCAACTTTGTCTTCTTTGAACAAGTTCAGCTTCGTTCATACTAGCTTTTCTTTATCTTTTTCTTTTTCTACACTTCTTCTGATATACACTAAACTTTCAGCAACAGTTTTTAACTTCAGGGCTTGGCCAAGTAACTAACTTCTGCACCAGCAGTACTAACTGGTACATTAGCAGTACTAATATTAGGCTCAACAGTATAATCTTCTTCAGGAGCAATAAACTCAAAATCAGGTTCCTCAAAATCATACTCATGCCTCCCCTGAGTCTGTGCACTCATCTTTATCAATCTGAGCAATCTTCCTCCCCTGTTTGGAAGGATCCTCTTGATTATCTTCATCATCAGAAATCACAAGTCTGACCCTTCTTCTAGCTTTACTTAAATTTACTTTGTGCTCCAACTTCTTCACTTTCATGATGAGCTTAGTGTAAGCAGCACCATATGTCAGTTTGGTCTGCTTTAAGTCGGATTCCAAAGTCTCTACTTTCTTGGATAATGTGGTACAAAGAACCATCAATTCATTAAGTGTCATACTGCCCTCATCACTTCCAAGTGAGTGAACTCTTAGGAGAGGTGAATCATAGGGCATGGTAGCAGCTTCTTCAGCAACATGGGTTGTTTGCATAGAGGGTGGTGAAGTTGGTGGTTGTGAGGTGGATGGAGCACTGATGGGTGTGTGATAGGACTCGACTGGGATTGTTGATCCTTTACCCTGTAAAATCAGACCCTGAACAAGCATTGTTTGAAACAATGGAGTGTCCACCCCAGTATATCCCTTAGAAGCTCTTTTCATATTGCTAAACAATTTTTTTGTAAGGGTAAGAGCAATATAAAGTCTTTTATGAGGTAGAAGCAATCTCTTGTGCTTGTTCAAAAAGATTTGTATAAATCTTGGATACATCAAAAATTTTGTCTTACTATCCAAGTTTTTCACCATGGCATCAAAAATTAATTTGGAAAAATTAAGGTTCTGTTTGCGGCCAAGAAAATGATAGCAGATGCTATATTGCTACTAAATTGTTCCCAAGCAGTTTTCTTAGAACTTAAGCAGTGAAGAATGGTATGAATCAAAAATTTCCACTGAGGAGAAAAGTGTCCCTTTTGAAAAGTTAAGTTATCAGAATTGGACACATACCCCCATTAGAATCTTCTAACTTGAGATGTCTTATAATAGATGCCTTAGAAACAACCTTGACTTTCCCATCTATTATAGCAGTGATTTCTATGTCTCCATTCTTAAGTGTGCTTGCAGAAGCAGTTTGCCAAAAGTGTTCTATGAGAGAGACATAGATAGTTAGACTTTCAGTGAGGGCATATCTAATGTGACTTGTAGTGAGAAAATCAATTATCTGATGAAATCCTTCACTTCCTTCTGACTTCTGTAAGTAGGCAACCATGTTGTGCTTGTCGCAGAAATCCAAATTCGCCATTTGATAGAGAGAAGTTAGATTAGGGTTCTGGGATATGTTTGTATATGAGAGTATGTGAGCTTGGCAAAGTTAATTGAGATTATATAGAGAGCACTTAGGGTTTTGATTCGACCGACTGAATGAAATTTGTTCTTATCTTGAAGAAAGCTTATGATTTTATAGAAAGATCATGAATTCTCCAAATTAGTCAAACCTATAGACGAAGTTGTTGGCGAAAATTTCGCAACGGCTATATTTAATTAAGAAAATTCTGTTATACCTCAACCAGTACTAATGGTCACCCACCAGTACTAATTTTAGCCTAACATTACTAACTTTAAGTCCAGCTGTATTAACTTTACCCAGCAGTATTAAGATATTCCTGACAGTACTAACTTAATACTGGCAGTGTTAAGTTTATGCCTGGCAGTGTTAAGCATTGCCATCATAAATTTAGATTCTCACAATCTCTCTTTTTGTTTTTCAGCTCGCTAAATCTCTCATTTCTTTTTCTCACCAAATCACTCTTTCTATTTTTTATCACACAACTCTCTTTCTATTTTTCAGCTTACTATATTTCTCTTTTCTTTTTCTCACCAATTCAGACAGTTTTGTACAATGTTCCATCAATTCTATTAGTTTCATGGTGTCCTCCCCATTTCCAAGTGTGTTAACTCTTGAGAGAGGTGTATCATTGGACTGTTTAGATGCAGCCTCGAACCTAGTTTAAGCTTCTGCACCCCCAATATGGTATCTTGGCACCTGGGACCACTACCTGAATCAATTCCCTAAGGAAAAGATTTATTAAGTGTTTCCATGGATTAGGTCCTATTTATGTTACCGCTATCCTGCTCTACTTCTAAGCTAGAAGCAGTAGTGGCATCCCTTTCCATTCTGTCTTCCCACTCCTTATAGACAGTCTCATCTGAAACAAGGTGAATAGGTCTACTAGACTGAGATATCGTAGTGGTCCTTTTGGCTTTCTTAGGTTTTTGAGTCTTTTGAAGTTGATATGATTATAAAACAGTGATTGATTCTTCATTAGAGAGTTGAGTAGATGTAAATGTGTGTTAGGGATCAGTGGGTTGTCCTAACCCTTCATCCACTTCTGTTGAATGTTATATTTCCTTTCATCTAATCTTAATTAACCTCCCCTCAAACAATGCTTCAGAGATTAAGTAATCCAATGCTAGCAATCAGAAAGGTAAACCTTTTCTAGTAATTTTACCTCCTTTAGGACTTCTTGCAAATGCAATAAATTCACCATCAATGTCTTGATAATCTGTAAGGTAGGACTTGTTCCCAGTCATATGCATAGAACATCCACTATCAAAAATCCCTTGATCCTGTAAAGCATATTGTGGATTACCCTGCACTCAAAATAAGAGAATCAGTTTCTCTTAGTGACCCAAGCCATCACAACTTGAGTCTGCCTTGAGGATCAACATAGTCAAATCTTTTAGGCATGTATGATTGGTATGTGTTTAATTACACATACATTTTACCTTTAAAAACAAGTTAAACCAACCAAAAACGGACTTAAAATGCCAAAAATATGCTTGTTTTGCTAATTGTGTTGTGCAAGAACGGATATCTAAGAAAAGGACGAAAATTAGGACACTCTTCTTGCCTATGTGTGTTTTCCTTATTAACAGTTTTCACATTCTCATCAGATTGACATAAAATTAATTTTAGTAAACTTTGGTTTTGTCTGATCAGATTTAGGTCTAAACACACTGTCATTATCACTATCAGACTCCCACTCTTCAATGATAGGAGCACTAGGCCTAACCTTTTTAGGCTGTTCCAAACTATCCTTACTAGACTTAGATGCAATTGATTTAATTCTAGGCACACTAGAGATAGTGTCACTCACATAAGTCTTATAGACAGAATCATCTAATCCAACAAAGGACAAGTCAGGTCTGAGGGCATGTAGTATTCAGTTGTAGGGAGGTGGGAACTGCTATGATATCCTCACTTCTTAAAACCTTTCATTATTTTCCTCTTCAATCTCATTCACATACTTCCCCCATTTTTTACCCCCTTTGATGCACTTTTAATCACTTTCTCTTTTATTCAAGATGACAATCTTGCAACTTCATTTCCATTCATTTGACGGTCAAAACCAACACCAGACTTGTTATTAACACTTATTTGACTGTTTATCAGTTTAGTTAGCTTTATAGATGATGTTTCAAACTTTTTTAATTTTAGTTTTAAATCATCTTTTTCTTTTAAAGCCTCTGCTAACTGATTTTTAGCTCTTCTATGTTATAGATTAATCTTCTTTACCTTAACATCATATTTCACAAAATGCATTGTCTTCCTTTTAAAGTGCTTTATTTTTTTGCATGATGAACAACAATTCTAGCTTCTAATGATTCTAAGCCTAATTGATAACCTATAATTTCTAGATTAGATTTTTTAAGAGCATCACGCTGTTGATCATACTGTTTTTGAAGAGTTTCATATGATTTTAAGCAATCTTTAAAGCAAGTATGTACCTCAGAGTCTGAACTTGATGAACTTGATGAACCTTGGGATGTATAGGCCATTAGAGCAAAGTTTGTGATGCCTTCTTCAGCCTGAAAGCTCCAATCATAACTACCTATCCCATCTTAGAACAAAAAGGCATTTGGCAGGAGTCTCCAATGGTACATTCATTCTTTAGGAGCATCTCCATGTCTATTCCTCTGATTCCTTCGGTGCCATGTATTCCCTAGCAAAGTGACCTACTATATGCAGTGTTACATTCAACACTTCTGTCTTATCACAAGCCAACAGTTTTATTGCCATTAAACATTTATATTCAAAAATAAAGGGGGGGGGGGGATTTTTTTTTCCTTTTTTCTGTCTTCTTTAAAAATCTCTTCACCCACATGGTATGCATGGCCACCTGCCATTTGAGATCCATCTCTTCAAGATCATCAGTATCAATCTGCTCCAGATCTTTATTGTCCAACTGTGGACTATTAAATTGATTGACAAAGAAGGAAAACATGACATCTTCAGCATAAGTTGAGGAAGAAACTTGTCCCTGTGAACTAGCAGTAGAAAATTCATGAGCAGTATTAACTGCTTCATTAGTACTGCTAGTATTTTTTGAAGATACAAAAGTCACATTCTGAGAGTTTGAGTTTGAGTTTGATTGGCCTTTAATCTCAGCTTCATATACCTTCAAATTGTTGTACAAATCATCCATGCACAAAGTGTCTAGATCAGATTTGTTACGCATGATCAAGGCAATATTGTTCCAAGCTGATGGTAGACTTCTTAGTAACTTAAGATTTGCATCTTCCTGGGAGATAACTTCACCATGAATTTCCAATTGGCTGATGAGTTTCTGAAACCTATCATAGGTTTTGTCCAGTCCTTCAGATCTTGATGCAGTAAAATTTTCATATTGCTGCTTCAGAATGGTTTTCTGCATTTTCTTTAATTCTTTGTTGCCTCCAAACCTGGCCTTGATTGCTTCCCATAAGGTCTTTGCATCCTTGATTCCATGAAACTTCAATAGGTGCTCATCAGGAATGGCCAACAACAGAGTGCTTTTTGCTTTCTGTTAATAAAAATAATGTCAAAAAACGTTATTTATATTTTTCGACCTCTCGATGTTTTGATAATGACAAAATGTGAAAACGTTTACGATAAAATTAAACGTTTATAAATTACTAATCGTAAAATTCTATTTCTAAGATTAATCACTTAAGGTATGGATAAACACATTAAACATGATTAGTGATCAAGAAAATAATATTTTCTTCCCTAAACCTTACATTTTTACAAAAGTGTTTTTATAAAAATATAAAACACAAAATATTATTCTTTAAATGAAATGTTTTAAATTTTCCCCCAAAATTGAAGGTTTAAATCAGATAAACATTATCACCACAAAAGGAAAAAAAAGGTGTTGAGTGTAGTCTACGCGGTCCCTTATAGGCCTGACGGCATCTTATATATAAGGGGAGCCGCGACTGGGACCGCCGTCAGCAACGGCATATATTTTTTTGTCCCTATAATTAAGGCCACCCATCTGAAACAAAACCTTTTGCCATGAATTTTTTCTTAGATCTGTTTTTCTCTATTCTTTCTTCTTTTTAAAACACATTTTTTGATCAAAACATACCTTGATCTTGTTTTAGTGATTAATTCTTTCTTCCTCCCTTCTTCCTTAATCTAATGCAAGAGAAGAACTATGTTATCTTATAACATACGATTGTTGTAAAGTGATTCTTTGTCTTCTCCTCAAAGATCTCATATATTCATTTTTTTTACTTAGTATTGTTGTGTAATTGGATTGTGTTGTATGATTTCCAATAGTATAATTGTGTATTGGTGTGATTTTGGACTGTGTGTACAATTTAAGGGTATATATATTTTGTGAGTGTATAAAGACTTAGGGAAGTCGTAGATTGGTTCTAGCTAAGATTAAGACTCAACATCTAGCTTAGTGTCAGAAAAGAAAATAAGCGACGTGTAAACGGTTTTCTCCGCCTAAAGGGAGCTTGTCGAATAGTGATAATCTCGAGAGGAGTATCGGGGAGTGGAGTAGGAATGATGAGGTGCTTCGTTGCTGAACCAAATAAATCTTAGTTGTCTTGGTTTGATCGGTTCTTCTTTATTTCTTTATATCCATTGCTCTACTTGTTTCATTACTTAGATAAATTAGTTGTGATTCATATTGTTAATTGATTGACATATAACTGGAATCAAACATTTTAAGTAAAGATTTAAAACACAATTATTAACAGGTAAAAAATATTCAAACCCCCCCCCCCCTTTTAGTTTCATACAATTGGTATCAAAAGTTAAGGTCATGCAAGATTTTTAAATATATTTTATTTTAAGCTTGATCGATCTTATGTGCTTCCGATAAATTCCTGAAGGGCAAATCATGCAAAAGACCACCACTCTTTGAAAGCGATAGATTTATTTACTGGAAAAATAGATTCGAGACTTATGTTAATCAAAAGAATCTAGATCTTTTGGCTTGCTAATTTCAATGTGATTTTAAACTATTGCACAAAAAATTCGAGAAACAAATTAGTGAGGTTATCCTTTTGAAAAAAACCGATGATCTCAAAAAGAAACTTGCGAAAAATAATGAAGCAAAATTTTTTATTTCAATGCCTTACCAATGCAAAGAATATGAAAGAATCTTCCATCGTGCGTAGGCATAAGAAATTTGAGGAAATCTTTTTCTAACACCCAATCATGGTAATAGCCAAGTCAAGATATAAGATCGAATTTTGGTTCAACATATGATCAATTCATATTCTGAAGACGAATCTATAGATAGTGCTTTGTAGAGATTTAATACTATTATACTAGTCTTAAAGATCTTGATGAAGTTATTCTAGTAGAACTACGTAAGGAAGTTTTCTTAGGGCTCTCTACATCCCTAAATAGAGAGCAAGTCACGGCTATTGCAAGAGTCGAAAGACTTTGAATCACTTCTCTTGATCGCGCTCATTGGAAACCTCAAAAGTCCATGAGAAGATTTTCAAGAAGATTCCGAAAATGTCAAAGCTAAAAGTTTTTGAAAGGAAATCTCTTTGCTATAAAGGCTAGAAAGAATTAGTGATGAAGTGGTGTTCAGATTTCGCGGTAGGTAAGACAAAGACTACTGCTCATGGGCGTAAGAGATTTCGAGAAGTTCTTTAGAAAAGATGTAGATTCGTTTTGAAAGGCGGGGAACCCACCTCGACGACAAAAAGGACGTATCGCAAAGAAACCAGTGTTGATGACAAGAACGGTAAACAGTGATAGAAAAATCGTTTTGATGGTGGACCCGAATCATCTCATTGGAGAATGTCCAAAATACCACCGATAAGACAAGAACAAGTGACTTTGTTGGAGGCTCTTGGATTGATAGTGGTGAGAGATGATGATAAGGTCAATGACGCAAACGTTGGTCTTGATAGCTAGCGCATCAAGTGAGATATGCCTTTAGTGTTGACTTGGGGCCTGTTGAATGGATCAAGGTTAGCGGATGCTCAAAACTTTGGAGGGCAACATAAAAGCTCTTCTTCCACCTACAAGGCATACAATGGACCGGTAATGTCTTGTTCCGGTAGTATTACTCCGTTGGTATACATTATTAGCAAAGGTACAATTTCTTATAAACTCTCTCAAAATAGATATGTACAAAAACATGTTGTGATAACTTAGGATTTAATCTTGCTTAGTTTAGGATAAATATGTGATAATAAGTGTTAAAGTAACTTTCTCTGAAATGATAGTGAATTCACTAAGAACGGGTAAACGTCCAAGGGTAAAGTGTATTAGGTGAAAGGATTATATGTGTTAGAAATAGGTTATAAGACCTTAGGATCAAATTTGTTAACAATGATTGATGAAATATTCTCCTTGTGGCATAGGAGATTAGGACACGCAAATATGCGTTTCTCATTCCAATGGTTTGGACTCTTAGATTTACGTTAGAAATTACCTAAGATTAAGTTTGATAAACACTTTGTGAGCTTGCAAATAGGATAAACAAGCTTACACTAGTCACAAAGCAAGAATTGTAGTCTCTAACGACTAGATGTTTAGAACTTCTCCTTATGGATCTCTTCGGTCCTATCGACCGTACGGAGTTACAGAGGAATACGTTACACCCTAGCATAGTAGTATGGACTTTTCTAGGTATACATGGCACTAAGCATTTCTTAAGGATAAGACCGAAGCTTTTGATCACTTTGAAATATTTAGTAAGAAAATCCAAAACCAATTAGGATGCACAATATTGTCCAATAAGACACCGACCAGGGATGAGAATTGATAATGAAGTGCAATTTGGAGAGTTTTGTAATGCCAATGGTATTACTCATAACTTCTGGCTACCACGCACTCCTCAATCAAATGGCGTGGTCGAAAGGAAGAATATGACACTTCAGGAAATGAGTAGAACAATGTTGAATGAGCAATCGTTACCACAAAAGTTTTGGTGTAACGCCGTAGATACTTCAACATACATTCTAAACCGAATCCTCATTAGAGCCATTCTAGGAAAAACACCTTATGAACTCTTAAGAGGTAGAAAACCCACACTAGATTATTTTAGAGTGTTTGGAAGCAAGTGCTTCATTTTAAACACAAAAGACTACCTTACCAAGTTTGACCCAAAGTCATACGAAGGTGTCTTTCTAGGTTATTCTCAAAATAGTAAAGCCTACATCGTCCTAAACAAACACACTAGAAGTCGATAAGATATCACTTAAGTGACATCAATGAAAAACTTCTCCAACCCTCTAAAGACTTACCTTTGGTGGAGATGACTTATATGAGGAAGAATGTATTAATGTCACGAAAATGACAACTCTAGGAAAACGACTTGAGGGTGAAACATTGGACAATTGACATAAATAGTCAATATAAGGTGATCTAGGAACCATCCCTTAGAAAATGTCATAGGAAATCTTAACCAAAGAACCCTTAGGTCACAAGCCCAAAACCAAAGTAACTTTTATTGTTTTATTTCTACCATAGAACCTAAGAATGTGAATGAAGCCTTAGGAGATGAAAGTTGGATAGTCGCCATGCAATAAGAATTAAATCAATTCATTGCTAACGGCGTTTGGGCTTTAGTTACGTAAAATATGGACAATTTATAGAAACTAAGTGGGTGATGTTTAGATATAGTTAGACTGAGAACGGGGTCTGTTTCTCGAATAAGGCTAGAATTAGTTGCTCAAGGCTTAAACCATTAAAAGGCATCGATTATGAGAAACTTATGCTCCGGTTGCTAGACTTGAGTTCAATTAGAATATATAGCTTATGCTTATGCCTTAGATTTTTAAACGATTCCAATAGGATGTTTAAAAGTGCATTCCTGTGAACGGTTTTATTCACTGAGGAGCGTACGATCGCACAAACCTCAGGGGATTCATTGATTTTGAAAAAACCAGGGATCATGTGTTATAAATTAAAGAAAGCCTTTATATGTTCTTAAACAAGCACCCAATGCTTGGTATGATAGATTAAAGGCCTTCTTATAAACATGAATATCAAAATGGGAAAATGGTATGATAACACTCTTTTTACTAGAAAGAAAAGTTCAAATCTCATCATTTTCAAATTAATATGTCGAGAATTATATTCGGTTCGGACTTGTCAAGGACATGTGTGATGAATTTGCCAAAAATCATGCAGGCGAGTTTAGAATGAGCATGATGGGGTGAACTTAACTTCTTCCATTTGGATTACAAGATTAAACAAATGAAAGATGGTATATTTTCTCTTAATCAATATAAGTATATTAAGAAATGATTAAGAAATTGATTCTCGAAGATTCTAAACCAAATGAAAACCCCATGTCCTCACGATACAAACTTACGAAAGACTCGAATAGTGTGTGAAGTCGGTAGATGAGTAACAAGTATTCGAGGCATGATAGGTAGTTAATTTTACCTAAAAACCGGGCAGTTGGACCGTTATCATGTTTAGTGATTGGCCTTCTATGGCCCGCTTTCAAAGGAGGCTCCCAAAAACTCTTCATACTTAAGCGGTTAAGCGTATCTTCGATTACATTATATGGCACTCGCACTTAGGATTTGGTATCTAAGGGGGATCCGGCATAGAAAACCGTATGTATATGCCGACTTCTGATCATGCGGGAGATTATGGGATCAAACAATGCACCTAGCAGGTATTTGTGACGTTCCGTGTGGATGTTGTTTGAATCATCTTGGTTTATTAAGAAACAAAAACCGCTCTTTGCTATATCCACTTACGAAGCTGAATACATAAGCGCTGGAAAGGGCATGTCAACATGCACTATGGATGAAACAAGTCTCATTGACTATACGTACGACTCCCCTCCCCCCTCAACGATATTCCCCATCATGTGCAACAAACAAGGGCTGGATTGACCTTAGTAAAACCCGGTGACGTTATCGTACCAAACACAGCGAAATACGTCACTACTATCTTGTGATAATGTCCAGTAAGGACATTATCTCATGACAAAGTGCCTTCCGTCGACAACATCGCCGACATTCATGCTAAACCCCTAAACGTGAAGGTTTAAACTATCTACGTCTTGTTTAGGAACTGATGGAACATTTCATAAAAATTTATTAAGAACGTTTATCATTATTCTGTCTCAATTCTAGTCCGTGTTCCATTCCGTGTCGTGACAACTTAAATACTTCATCCGAAGTACTTTAAGCATGTTTAATTCGCGAAATGCAATTTAAAATGTCACTCCTCTTCGCAAAACTTATGTCAAAATCAAGTTCAAAAACCCTCACTTAGGGCGACCCCATATAGGCGGCCCCCTAATATATTTGGGACCGCCAGGAAGATAAGGGACCGCCACTAGAAAGACAGAAATAATAACACTTAAACAAAAATTTTCAAAACTAAAAAACAAACACCCCCTTTCTTGCTGCCATTGACGACCACGAACACAAACCCACTAAATCTTAAAAATCAATCATTAAAACTTCAATTGAAGATCAAATCAACATCAATAATCATTCCTAACATCTCAAAGATCATCAATTGTAAGTCATTCCACTTATTTTCTTTCGATTTGAGTCTAGGGTTCACGATGAACACCAAAAATTGAAATTGGGTATTTTCCATTTTTCTTTCAATTTTGTTCAATTAAAACCACTAGGATACAATGTATAACTAATATGCTTCCCGTAGATATAGGATTTGCATACATTAATGAAGTTTGTCAAAAAATTATTTTTGAACCAAAACCCCAATTTCATCTTACAAATCACTCACGTTAGGAACACAATAAAACTGTTGTTATGCATTGTTAATCCAATTCAAAAACATTTTTAAACACATGCATAATGATCTCATGAACAAATTTCGAGATACATAATTCATATGTATTTTTTGACTTGTTTGGTTGTAGCAATCAAACTAAGGAGGCGTTTGGGTTAACTCTTAGGATTTTTACTATTTCAGGTCGAGTTAATCGTTACTCCATCATTTGTTGCTTATAGGAATTTACACTAGCCACAAAACTCGAAACCTCACTTCAAGTATAAGAATTAAAAATACTGATCTTCTTATATCTTTTGGTAACAATGCCTTGAGCTACCAGTCTTGATCATTAAAAGACACGAAACTACATACCCCTAATATCAAATGAGTTTAATCAACCTTTACGAAACACAATTGCTAATCTTGAAAAACGATACTTCTATGAGGGGAGAGTTGTAAGTCTAAACCTCAAAAATATGAGTCATACTCGTGCTAAGTTTGAGTCAATCGGGTTTGATTGTTTGTTACACATTAACGAACAAATTATACCTCGCTTTGTTCTTGAGTTCTACTGTCAACTCACTTTTGACTACAATCCTGAGGGTCAATTCATTGTCAACTTCGTAATTCAAAATAAGTCATTCTCCCTCACTCTTGAGGAATTTGGTCAAATTTTAAAAATCCCATTCAAAGGTCAAGCCTCTAACACCGAAATGTGGTCTCTTGATCATTTGTCGGTAAGTGTTCCAAGTAGAGGTCTTTATAAAACCAAACCTCCATCTCTAAGAGTCATTAAGTCTTTTATTCAAGTTCCTCGACAAGGTCAAGAGACTCGTACCAAAAATAAGAAAACTAGTTGTGTAAGTGAAAACGGGAATTTTAACTCGAGAGATTCAATACTCATATGAACTTGGGTTGATATTATTCGTGGGGTGAAAAAGTCATTTTCTAGGAGGACATAGGATCATGTCTACAGCTTATTTTGTCACATGCCTTTATTGCATTGATAACATCTACTTCTTCTAACCTAGCATATTTCATTCTTCTAAAGAATGGAAAAGACGCCCGATTCAAACCAAAGCGACTCTTGCCTTATGGTATCGCTCTTGACTAGTTATTTAAAAAAAGTCATGTCTGTCTCTCCTGAGCTTGCTTTTGATTCTAAAATCTCTCACATGGATCGGAGCCATGAATCCGATTCGGCTCCTCCATTTTTTGAGCGACATTACTCTGCACGATCGGACGTGGCAAGAAAGACCTCGTGAGCAAATGCTAGCTCCTACTTCACCATTCAAAATAATCCACTTCATTACTCCACTTGCTCACATGGTTATCGAAGTGCATGATGAATAACTTTACTTAATACTTCTTCTCCATCTCAACATGTTTCCTCTTCATTAATCTTGATCCTCAAGTCTATCAAAACCCCTCATGAAAGCCATGACTTAAACACCCTTTATCCGAAACCATAACTTTTCAAACTCAACAACGGGATGCTCATCGAGAAGGACTAAGGTCAATCAGACAAACTCTCAAGAACATGTTGGGAAGAAGAAGGAAGTAAAGATATTGGCATAATTTCTAAGAGATTATCACTATTATTATTATTTTCCTTTTATTTTAGTCATTTTTATGTTACTTTTCATTAAAATCTCTTGATACAATGCTTTGTGGACTTCCGAATGTTTGATGATCTTTAAAATAGTTTGTAATCTCTTAAATGCCTTGGTAGTTGACAATTTATGCTCTTATGTGAATTTTATTAAGGATTATTCAAATTGCATGCTTAAGATTAATGATTGATGCATTGTTAGATTTTTGACTAATATGAGATGTGACACTTCTGTGGGAAATTACTGGAAAATTTTTGTTCTCTCCAGAAAACGGCCCCTGATTTTCACCAGGCGGCCCTCTTATCAATCAGGGACCGCCCAAAAATAAGGGACCGCCAACAGGAGGGAACTTAAATTTTAAATTTCTATCTTTTTCTATATCTTTGACCACCCTAGTCCTAGACTCCCGAACTTCCCTCTTTAAACACTCAAGTTCTTCAATCTTCATCTCTAACACCATGCTTTGCCATTTTTCTTAAATTTAAACCATCCATTCTTCTTCATTACTCAATCATTATCTACATACTTGTTTCTTTTTTTTTCTCCCACCTAAAATGTCTTCTCAAACCATTACCTCAAACCTTTCATAGAAACCAAAATGTCAGTCGTCAAGTTTGGATAGCGAAAAAAACACCTTACCAAAACTAATCACCTTCTTATCACAATGAATCACCACACCACCTTTCGAGGAAACCACTCAATACTCATCATCCACCCCAATGAACTACCTCAAAGATTACGAATCATTAATCAACTCTACCATTATCTCCAAACTCATTTGATTCTTAAACTCTCTCACCAACCTCTCCACCTCAACTAATGGTCTCAACCTGCTACTATAATGTCCGTAGGGGATGTCATGATAGCTTTTGTCATTGTTATAGGTACACCACCAACCACTTCCACTCATTAAGGAATGAAATTAACTTCATTCAATTCCTTGTCACCCGTCTTATACCCAAATCACAAGCTCATCACCACAATGAGCCACCATCTTCATCATTCTCACTCTTCAATTAATCACTCCCACGTGATTAATTTGCTTTAATAAACACTTCCTACCTTTTGAGTATCATATTCTAATGAAGTCAAGAATCATTTACTAGTCTTATCTATAACTCATGAATCTTCTAGGATTAATGTACTTTTAGACTTATGTTCTACTATGGTTTCTTAGATGCTTTAATATGTTGTGTTTTAGTTATGATTATCTCATGCTTGTATCATCATATATGCTGTCATTGTGACTATATATGATTTCTTTATGAATTTAAAATGAACTTTGTTTATATGTTTTAAATGTTGTAGATTTATATGATGAAGATATTTATCTTGCCTATGTTGGTTTCACTTGTGAATGTCTCTACCCTTGTTTTGATAGCCTATACCACTTGTCGTAAGATCGATCCCTTGGTGCCCCGAACAAGGGGAGCATACATCAAGGGGAGTCTTTAATCGTCAATTTCTTTCCCTCTACTACAAATCGACGATCAACCTTTTTGGATTCGACAAAAAGGGGGAGAAATAGAATTTAACTCATTAATAATTTATAAACTTCTAATTTTATACTAAATGAGTTTATGTTTTGTCATCATCAAAAAGGGGGAGATTGTTAATACAAATAATGTCTAAAAACGTTATTTATATTTTTCGACCTCTCGATGTTTTGATAATAACAAAATGTGAAAACGTTTACGATAAAATTAAAAACGTTTATAAAATTAATAATGTAAAATTCCATTCTAGATTAATCACTTAAGGTATGGATAAACAAATTATTAAACATGATTAGAGATCAAGAAAATAATTTTTTCTTCCCTAAACCTTACATTTTTACAAAAGTGTTTTTATAAAAATATAAAAACAAAATATTTATTCATTAAAATAAATGTTTTATTTAAAAACATAAAATTGAAATTCATAATTTTCCACCCCAAAATGCGAAATAGGTTTAAAATTCAGATACAAACATTCACCACAAAAGGATTAAAAAAGGAGTGTAGTCTTAGGTTGCCCCATATTGGCCTGGCAGCCCCCTTATATATATGGGACCGCCGTCAGCAATGGAAGTGACCTCTCATGTGGCAGTTGTAACATTCAACCTTTATCTTATCAAAGCCAACAGTTTCTTTGCCATTGAAATTTAGATTCCTTCCTGTCTTCTTTAAGAATCTCTTCACCCTCATGGTAAGCATGGCCACCTGCCATTTGAGATCCAGCTCTTCTAGATCATCAGTATCAACCTGCTCTAGATCTTCATTGTCCAACTGTGGGCTATTAGATTGATTGACAAAGAAGGAAAACATGACATCATCTGCATAGGTTGAGGAAGAAGCTTGACCCTGTGAGCTAGCAGTAGAAACTTCATAAGCAGTATTAACTGCTTCATTAGTACTGCTAGTGTTTTCTGAAGATACAAAAGCCACATTCTGAGAGTATGAGCTTGAGCTTGATTAGCTTTTAATCTCGGCTTCATACACTTTCAAATTGTTATACAAATCATCCATGCTCATTGTGTCAAGATCATATTTGTTTCTCATGATCAAGGTAATATTGTTCCAAGCTGATGGTAGACTTCTTAGCAATTTAAGATTTGCATCTTCCTAGGAGATGACTTCACCATGAATTTCCAATTGGCTGATGACTTTCTGAAACCTATTATAGGTTTTATCCAGTCCTTCAGATCTTGATGCAGCAAAATTCTCATATTGCTACTTCAGAATGGTTTTCTGCATTTTCTTTGATTCTTTGTTGCCTCCAAACCTGGTCTTGATTGCTTCCCATAAGGTCTTTGCATCCTTGATTCCATGAAACTTTAATAGGTGCTCATCAAGATTGGCCAACAACAGAGTGCTTTTTGCTTTTAATTTATTCTTTCTTGCCAGCTTTTGTTCTACAATTTTAGGAGGAATGAGACCTTCAGCACTAGCTGATGCAACATCAGGTGCATCACCATTCACAATAACCTCCAAAAGAGCATAATCAGTGTGAGCAAGATATTACTCCATTCTCATGCTTCATAAATCATAGTCTCATGTTTTGAGTATAGGAAGTTTTAGTGCAGATACTATTTAGGTAGTTTCTGCTTGTGATTCCATCTTCTCTTTGATTATGAGATCTTGTGTAGATATAGTGTTCTTCTTATTAAGAGTTTCTCAACAAGCTCTGATTCTTGACAGATCTTACTTAGCTTGTTAAAGCTTAATTATATTAGATAAATCCAAGACAACTATAGTAGAAACTAAGATTGAGAATATCACAAACTATGCGGAATCTAGTTTGCAATACTAAGAAGAACAATGAAACAGTAAAAATAAGATCTTTACTAAACTTTTAATATATTGAATACTATTTTGAATTACAAAATATCTATGAATACTAACTATGATTGCTATGCAAACTATGAATACTAATAGGAAAACTAATATCTAGATCTATGCCTTATAGTTCCTTTTATACACCAAGGAAACCCTAATGGGCTTACAAAACGCGTCAAGTGATCATGCATATCTATTCCTAATATAACTCATGCATATCACTTTAGCAGTACTAACTATATAACAAACAGTACTAATGAACAGTACTAATAAACTGGCAGTACTAACAATTTGTACTGGCAATACTAACTAAGCTTGACAGTACTAAGTCTTCTCATGACAGTACTAAGTTGAACCAGCAGTACAAAGTTGTAGAAGCCTTTATTCCTAACATGGTACCTAAATTTTAACAACATAATAAGTCATTTAACTAGAAAAGTTACTATTTAACCATCAAAATTAAAACTAGCAAATAAAACATAACATAAAGTCATTTGAAACAGTTAATCAGATGGTGTATAAGTTAACAAATTCCCATGGAGAAAGGGTGTGGAATGTACTTATCAAACCTTTAGCATATATCAGAACCTCTAGTCAAGAGTTAGCTACACACTTTTATCTCTACCATTTGATATAAGATCAAATAGGCAAAGCAATAAATTGAGTTTATCCAAAAATCATAAATAACTCCAAGTACTAAAACACGCAGAAGTTGGTTGAACATGGTAACATAAAATGCATTTCTAGTTTTGAGGTTTAAACTTAATGTGCAGTTTTTGTTTTGGTTAAACATATAATTTTGCACCCAAATTACATCAGGACATAAGCTGCAAAGAAAAAACATGTTCTTTGCACTTTGTAATTTTAAGTGTTCCATTACATTTGGCCATTCTATTTGCTGGGCTGATTGTGTAGTACAATGAAATAAGTTAGATTAGTCTAAACATATACTCTTACATATCATAATTCAGAAAAGCAACACCAACAAAACAGTTTACAAATCATAACAAAAGTTATAGGCTTTTTTCCATGATAACATATACAACAACAAAATAAAATAATCCACATACGAAAAACCATCACTTTTCGTTTCCTTCTTTTGTTGCAACAATTTTGTTAAAGTAAACCAAAATAAGCACAAACATACAACACAAAAGCTCAATAATCTGAAATTGGATCACTAACACTTGACATTAACCTCATCATTCGACACCAAAAATTAACTAATCAGTAATCAATAATTGACAAATATCAGTAATTGAGTTTAACAAAATAAAAAGTATAGAATGTTTACCTCACAAAGTTGACTAAAAAGCTTTAGTATTTTAACCCTAATTGTACCCCTAAAAGTACCGAGAATCTACCAAAAAGAAAGGAAGAACTAGGTTTGATCTTATGTTGTTGGAAATTGGGTGTTGAAGAGGTTGTTTAAGTACCAGAGGATATGTGATGGTTAACCCTTTGATCCAGTGAATAGGATTATGGGTGGTTTCTTCTATGTGAAAGAGAGGAGAAGTGGGTGAAAGATAACCCGCCATTTTTACCGCCATTTCTTTTCACTATATGAACCGGTTTATACTAAGTACTAGTATCATAAAAAATAGTTATGGAATTAAAAAAAAAAGCTCAATACTTATCTAAAATGGTTAAACTTATTTTTTATGGATTTCCCAACATATGGTGACTTTAGAATATTTAGTTTTGTGATTGTTGTTTATAAGTTTAACCATTTTAAGTTATGAAACAATGTTATATTTATCATTTTATTTTTGGTTTGTTGAGTTTAGTGAGCTAATGATTTTACTAAAAAAGTCACCTCTAATAATCCTAATTATTTGAGTTAAGTTTAGATAAGTAAACTGTTTATATACTAGAATAATGTGTTTATTAAATTAAATACAATTTACTTGTTATTGAATTATATAAACATTCATATATTTTTAAATGGTTACCCGATAAAATATATTAATCACATAAATAGTTAAATGCAAAAGAATGTGGCAGAAATACCACATTCACCTTAAGTAAAAGCTTGTCAAACCACTAAATCAATTGTAACAGGCCACACAACGATACCAAACACTCTAGCTACAAGAGTAACCAAAATAATAAACAAAAACAACGCCATAAATAAATTGCTCCCGGTTTCTTACATACCCTTTTAATATACCCATATATCTCTCAAAAGGGTACATATAACGTAGGAATACCAGACCACAAGCCTTAATGTGAAGTTCTCCTTTTTATATGCATCATATACTTTAACGCCCTTATTCCACAAAGTTGTCAAGTCATCAAATAAAGGAGCTAAATAAACATCAATGTCATTGCCAGGCTGTTTTGGACCTTTAATTAACAATGACATCATGATGTATTTACGTTTGTTTATTAAAGAGTCTTTTAGCTAGACTCGGAGTCACACACCTTATGTGATTCCTAAAAGAAAGAATTAAAACACACGACACACCTAGAATGCATGAAATAAAAGATTAGGTTGCCTTTTAATAAGCACTTTTGTTTATTAGAGAGTCTTTTAGCCAGACTCGTAGTCACACACCTTACGTGACTCCGCCAATGCACACATGTCCACGTGTGAACCATTCTTACATATCCTTATCAATTTGGACTCGGGACCTAGGTTTACAAAAAAATATAAAAAAAAAAAAAAATATAAAAAAAACGAAAAAAAAAAAATAAACACAAAAAAATAGTCCGAAAAAAAAAAAAAAAAAAAAAAAACAAAAAAAAAAAAAAAAGGGATGGAGTGCAATTATTGTACATTAACTTATTTTTTTCATAGGAATACTTAAGCCAACACATTAAATCTTGTTGGCTAAGCACAAGAATGGGTGGAATCTTACTCTATGACGCATACCCCTAATTTTTAAACCTAGGAATAGTGTGGGGCATTTGGAATATATAGGTGTCAAAGATCCTAGTGAATAAAATCAAACCATTAGCATAATCATGTTCCAATTGAGTGATTGCTCTAAAAGGTTTCGCCATCACTACATCAGAAAAATCTTCCTCAATAAAATATCCTATATCTTCAAGGACCACAAAATCTGTTACGTAAGTAAAACTACCAACAAATACGTAAACTGTTGGAAATCGTTATCTAAATAATCTAATATTACGTGAATATTAAACGAGCTACGCAGAGGATGTAATTCATATAGCATAAATAATTAACACATAAAAACATAAATAAGGAAACAAACCGTTAGCAATTAAGCTAGTGTCGAACGCAAGCTTCTTTGAGTACGCGCACGTGTGTAATAAATGTGCTTACCAAACACTACTCCAAGTTACTAAGGTAAGTAACCTCTACGCGTATCATACACTACACGTCTAGTAGTATCACCCGAATGCTAGTTCTTGACCAACGAACAATTAAACACCAAGAGAATCGAAACAGAAAAACCCTAAGGTTTTGTATGTTTCATTCGAACCAAGAGAGGAAGAGAAGAGGAATGAGAATTATGAGCTCTAGGATCCTCCTTATATAGGGATGGATTTAGGGTTTATCTAAAATACGTACCTTGTAGGAAAAGATAGCTCAAAGCCCAACCTAAACCCCCCTTGGGTTCCATATTCGGTCGAACTAAGTCCATACCCCATTGGGGTTGACTTTTTGAGTTTTTTTAATTATTTATGGTTAAATTACATTTAATTACCCATTAATTAAAAAGCCTTATTAGTTAGTTATCTCTAACGAACTAATTAACGAGCGTTAGTGTTATTTCGTCGAATCGTATATTAATATAAATAATAAATATACAATTATATTATTATTAACATTAATGGAATGATACCTAAATGTATAATGTGTGTGACCCTGTAGGCTCACGTATTTATAGCCGTATAAATATTCATATGACATGAGCACAAACCCAAACATCCCTAACAACGGATATAAGGTTGCTTCCATTGTATTCAAGTCCCTCTACCATTACAGTGTTATAAGCTTTACGCAAAATAATATTCATTGATAAAGAAGGGTCAAAATAAGCCACAAACTTCTTAAACCCTATCATGCATTGGAATGCCACATCAAACTCATCAACTTACTAATTCTCTTAGCACTTTTTAGATTACCTGCTTCATCCTAGTTGTTTACTTCATTATCGTTCAACTCACTACTTGAATCACTAAAAGATGCATTAAGAGGTGTATTGTAAGATTCATTATCAGATTCAGGGTTGTCCACCTCCATTACATTAGGTGGATTCGAAAGACCGTCAAGAAATTGCTCAACATTCTCAAGGCGAGAATCAACAAAAGCAGACACTGCCTGTAGCTCATGGATTCGTGTTCTCCATAACGAAGAAAGGAATAGTCAAATAGGGTTCACAAAACAAACACACAAAGAAAAGATAGACTAAGAGAAAGCTAATAGACAATAATTTAAAATTCACTTAATAAGAATCTAGTGAGTAGACCTAAGCTAAATAAAATTCGAAACCTAAACTATTCCTCAACAGCGGCGCCAAAAACTTGATGTGGGTGGTTGCTGATTATTCAATTATATATATATATATATATATATATATATATATATATATATATATAGTAAAAGCAAATCGGCAAATCACTCTTGTGAAAGAGTAATAAGCTAATTACTAATAAAATATATTAAACTAAAAATACTAAACATAATAAGCTAATTACTAAATAAGACTCAAAATTAAACTAAAAATACTAAACTTAATCCTAAAAATTTGAGAAAATTTATAAAAATTTTAGATCCTATTTTTGAGGTTTACAAAGAAAAACGACTCAAAAAGCAATCACTAATAAGCTGGGAAAATCATTAAGCTAAAAAAAGCTAAAAGTTAAACTAGTATAAGTAATAAATGTTGCAAAGTAATTATGAAAAAGATCCAAGGGCGCAGTGTTAAGGTGTGTACGTGTTGAGGGGGAGGTCACAGGTTCGAGTCCTGTGACTGTCCCTTTTTGCAAAACATTTTTTTTAATTTTTTAATTTTTGAAAAAGCTAAAGATTAAGCAAAAATAAGCAATATTAATAAAGGACTTAAGACTAGAACTTATTATTAATCTAGAAAAAGCTCAATCAAAAGGACAGTTTAGCTTATTCAAGACAAGAAATTTAGTTAAAACTGTTTGAGCTTTTAGGACTCAATAAGCAAAAAAGAAAACTAATAAGCTAAAAATAGACCTAAACCTAGACCTAATAAGCACTAAAGACTAGAAATAAACAACCAAATAAGCTGAAAAGTAGTTAAAAGCATAAAGATAGTTTATTCAAAAATGGTTTAAAAGACTTTTTACCAAAGTTTAAACTAAGATTAAGAACTAATAAGCTGTAAGAATAAGCTAAAAAGTTAAAACAGATTTAGATTGAGACTCAAATAACACTAATAAGCTGGAATTAAGCAAATTATCTTAGGAAATAAGCTAGAACAAACAAGATAAAAATGATAGTTACTCTACTTGTTTTTGGACTTTTTGGAGATAACATGACTACTTGCACCTTAATTGTAAGACTTAGAAGCTATTTTGAAAAACTAGAAACTGAAAACAGATTGAACTTATACTACAATAAGCTAAATGTAATCAAAAAATTAACCAAAGAACAGCTAGAATCTAACCACAAATTATTTGCAAACCTAGACTCTTAAGAACAAGCCGATCTACTAATTACTTGACTGTTTTTGAACTAAGACACTCTAAAAGTTATTCCAAAGACTTTTGACTCAAAACAGATGTATAATGATGCTTATGAAACCAGTTATGATCACACAAAAAACTACACCTTAAACATTCATTTTATAAAAACAACTAATGAGCAGTTTAGTATAACATTTAAACCAGCAGACTTAAGATTTTGCTTAAACAAAATTCAAAACTAAACAATACTTATTCTAAACTTATGAAAACTAATATTTAGACTTGTTCTGAGCTTATGTAATCCATTTTGATAACTAAAACAGCCTGCACTTAATTTTTATCCTGTTAATACTGCTTATCCCAAACACCTCTTTAAAACAAGAAAATCATTCAATAAGCTGAATCAGACCTAAATAAGCTTCAAATAATGAAAACAGATTAAGAACTAAGCATATTAAGGACAAATAAGCAAAAACTTTAGAAATATAAGCACCAAATATTAAAATAAGCTAATAAGCAAATTTAACTAAAAATGGACAGATTCTTTTAAAACTCAAAACAAGCTATTCTAAACTATAAACTAGACATAATAAGCTACTATCTAACAAGTAACAGGAATCAATGAAAACATTGATCCTTGAGGCTACAACACACATTCTAGGACGATTACAATGAAACCAGCAAACGCATAGAACACAACGACATACACACACGTACCCCTTTAGTCGACGACATTTTCTTGCACACTTAAACTACATGACCTAAAGTCTCGATATATAGGAAGATCATCTATGTTTACAAAGGACATAAAACAAATATAATTAAGAATAAATAATATCTTCTAACTTTTATCTTTACTCTACTTATATCTTATTTACTTTCTTAAGGAGATCTTTTAGAATCTTCAAAATCTTCCAGCTTTGCGTTTAAGTCCTTCTTGTTTCATTCTTTTATTTATTTTGTCTCAGTAAATTAATAATTCCCAACACCGACCACCGGTTCTATGATTCTTTAAAATTGTCATCCATGATATGAAATATTTCTTGGTAAGCATGACACGCATCATCTTTGGTTCTTGTCAAATCGTCATACTCGCAGTTCTTTAATAGCAATATACATCTCTGCATTGTACCAAAAGAGTACCTTATCATCTGATAACGCCATAATTATACATGTTTCGCAGCGTATTGTATAAATATTCATCCATTTCCTCTCTTGAACTTTTGATACTTAATAGCATGACATATGTGCAGGTTCACTTGAAGACTTCCCGTGCTCAAAATGATCAAGATACAAGTGTTTATGCTCTTCGGAAGACAAGTTAGAAGAAAAGAAATGATAAAAGTCAAAATCACAAGAATGTGCACCACACAATCTTACGTGTGCGCTACACTTACCAACAAATTCAATGAAGCCATTAAAGACATGAAGTGTGCCGGTTTTCCTAGATTGTGTGTCGCACTGCTCTTCAGCATTAATGATATTTCCATCGACTTAGGCAAAGTACGCAGCACATTTTAGAATTTATGCCGCACTTTTGCTCTCACTCAGCCTTTAAATAGAGACGAAAATCAAGCCATTTTAATCATTCCTCATCATATCAATCACTCACAATTCTCTCTAAATCTCTAGGTTTTTTAGTATGAAATTCCGGTGAAGATGGAGAACAACATTGTAGTATTTAGTTAAATAAGAGTTAGTATGATTTGGTACTTGTAACGGGTTATGTTTAATCCATCTCTAATTCGATTATCGTATGTTTCTTGTTTCTCTACTTTACTTTGTTATGAACACCATAGCCATGAGTGGCTAAGCTCCTTATGTCTACTCGGTGATTTTAATATAATAAATAAGTATTTGGTATTATTACGATCTTATTAATCTTAAGCTTGTGTTGAAATCCTATCATGTCTTATCTTATCAACTTTATCAATCAAGTTTGATTGTGTACACATAATGGTATAGGTTGAAAGACCCGTTGTGTGATATATTATTTTAAAGATTTGTCTATGGTCTTTATCGTTTGGTTGGAGAAATCTGCTTACGTTATTTGATAAACAAAATAGATTTGATATAATAGTAACCTGATTATTTGCGTGACACATCTGATTAATATAACTAATATAAGTCTTAAATTAAAACAAGTCGATTTGTGAAAACGTTTTTTGACGAAAAAACTATTTTATAAGTTAAGTCCTAAAATAGAAGATCGTAATCATTATCATTGCTTAGGTATTATATGAAACTATCCGAGTAGTCATTCTCCTTTATTATTGAATCCATCATCAATCATATCCCATCTGAAAAAGTCGTTAAGTTTTGTCTTAAAACTATTGATTATACGAACATAATCAAATCCCTGTGGACGACCTGGTCTTACCTAAAATATTATACTACATACGTGGGTTATACTTTTACCCGTGTATTTCAATTTAATAATCGGTAATTCTAGTCTTATAATTTAAAAATTTTGAAACACATAAATGTTTTTGGCGTCGTTGCTGGGGATTTTAAATTGTTCTATAATCATCTCTTGTTATCCTTTAAAACAAAATTAATCACTTTTTCCTCCTAAAAATTAATCTGCTTGCTTGCTGTAACTCTCGTTGTAGGAAGTGCACTGTACTTTCTACAGTCAAACGTTTTTTCCTAAAAATATTCTCTAAATCATCCAACAATTCACCTTGGATTCATACACGTGCTTCCTCAGAACTTGTCGAACCAGTATATGAACCTGAACATACCCTGAATCGTAGACTTCATCGAAGAAATAGGAGAGTCCTATTCGAACGAAGGGACGAACGACATGCACAACCAAGAACTGTATACCTACCCATTCTTGACATCAACTATTTCTGTCACTTTCTTGATATTCTTAAAAATTACAACCCAATGGATGATGAACCCATGTTGGCTGCCGACCGCGTTGTCTCTTCGACTCTCGGTTCTGCAATCACCATTCCTGAAACTGCAAACGAATTCGCCATTAAAGGTAATCACTTAACTCTCGTCAAAGGAAACCAATTTGATGGTAGAATTAAAACTGATCCGCAAAAACACATTCACGAATTTCTCGAAATATGTGACATATTTAAATACAGAGACACCAAAAATGAAACCGTTCGCCAAATGATGTTTCCCCTATCACTCACGGATGAATCAAAAACTTGGCTTGACGAACTCAACGAAGGAACCATCGATACGTAGGATGAACTTTGCACCGCCTTTATAAGTCGATTCATTCCCCCAGCTCTTTTTGATCGACTCCTTGGAGACATCCAAGCCTTTTCTCAGGATGAAAACAAAACCTTAACCGATGCTTGGCTCCATATGAAAGAAGTGCTCAGAAATTGCCATGGTCACATTCTATCCAAAGGCAATATCATTAAAATCTTTTATCACGGCCTCAACGAAATAACCTAAGAAGCTCTTAATTCCATAGCTGGTGGTATTTTCCTCTATAAAACACCAAACCAAGCTTATCAACTCTTCAAAGACAAAGTCTTACTCAAGCTTGATTGGGCTAAAAACCAAAAAACAAAATCTTCTCTAAAGAAAATTATTGCTTTCGCCAATAAAGTTAGCAGTAATTCTGAAACTAACAAAATTATGGCATGAATGGATGCCATAACCTTGAAAATGGACGCTCAGTACAAAGAAATGCAATCCCATTCAAATCACATGATACACAAATAGGACAAAGATGACAAACTTATGTCTCCTAAAGCATAAGCAAAATTCATGCAAACCTTTTGATGTACTTGTTTTTACAATGATTACCGAGATCGTGACTTAAATCGCAATAATTGGCGTTCAAGCGGAAGGAACAATTACAATCGAGGCAACTATCGATCCAGTTTTGATGATAAACCCGACCTTCAAAAACAATTAAGAGAATTCATAAAATCTCAACAATCGATCAATTCTTTTGTCAAAGATACATTTATAGATCTCAAAACCAAACTCGAAACGACAACAAAAAATCATCAAGCCTCAATCCAAAACCTTGAAGCAAAATTTGACAGATTAGTTGATAAGCAATCTGGTAAACCTTCTGGATCTCTTCCTAGTAACACTCAACAAAACCTAAAAGATAGCTCATCCAAACCTTATCAAAAGCCGCAAGCTCGAAATGAGCATGTAAATGCCGTATTTACGCGGAGTGGTAAATCGTATAACCCAAACTAACAACCAAATGAACATCAAAAATTATGGAAACCGACGAGGGAGGGGGGGTGAAATACATGTCTCCTTTTAAAAACATACATCTTTTGTATAAAACACCAAACAAGATTTACACAAAAAGATAAATGTTGATTATAGATCTAGAATTACTAATACTAATTCTAACGAAATAAACCACCTTTTGGGAAAATATATTGATAACAAGACTTAATACTGGTAGTAAATAACATTAAGATCATAAAGTAATCGTTTAGCATCTGTTTAGAATAAAGTTAATATTGGCAGTACTAAGTTAGTACTGTTAGAGTAGCAGTACTAGGGTTAGTACTGGACATAGTTAGTTTTCTGTTTATATTAGTCCTGTTTGTGTAAACAGAATAGTAATCGTTACTTATAGATATCTTTAGGGAGATATCTTAGGAAGGATATGTATTATCCTTTGACGTTGAATAAGCCCATTAGGGTTTTCCTTTGTGTATAATAGGAACCCTAATGACAATGATACGAGTACGTATTAGAGAAATATCATAGAAGCACTAGGAGCTTTATAGCAAATTAGTATTATCGATTCTTCTTACCTCTTGTGTTAAATTCGCATTAACACTTGATATTCATAGTCAGTGGTCCTCTCAAATAGTTGATTGGATTATCCAAGTTATCCTGTCGTCTACTAAGGCTAGTCAGATCTCGAACCAAGGACCACCAAGTGGTATCAGAGCCTTTAGGGACTCTGAGAAAGAAGAAATCACTAAGATCACAACAAACACACTTTTTACAAAATGTCTCCAACCTGCTAATGATGAGTTCTCCAACATCTGTAGTGAGATGAAGAATCAAACCAATAAGATGCATCTGAGTACTGGAGTGCTGCACCTAAACAACAACAACAGATGATTCCTCAAACAACTGCTATCTCAAATATCAAACTCCCAATTCTGAAGAAGGAGGAGTATGATATATGGGCAATGGAGATGGAGCATTACCTTGAGTACATTGATAATGAAGTATGGAAGGTAATTCAGAATTGAAACTCCAAGAGAAGAATATAATGAAAGAGATAATATGTTCTAAGTACATTCACCAGTCACTTACTGCTAAGGCAGAAATTCAAGCTGTTGAAAAGGAGAGGAAAGCTAAGAATATTCTGCTGATGGCCATTCCAAAAGAACATATGAGAAGATTTCATGGAATGGATGATGCAAAAGAAATATGGGAAGCCATCAGAACTAGGTTGGGTGTAATTAGCTAAATCAAAAGAAAATGCAGAAGGCTGTTTTCAATACAGCATTTTGAAGCATTTAAAATATCCAATTCAGAAGGTTAGAAAGGGATATGACCAGATTTTCACACAAGTCTACTTTCTCAATTGGAAGCTCATGTTGCTGAAGTATCAAACTGAAGATGCAAATCATAAGTTTCCTAGATCCTTTGCCCCCTAGCATGGGTCTCAATCTGGCAATGACAATGATAACTAACCCAGAGATTGACAATATTAACTTTGATGATTTTTACAATAAACCTTAGAGTTTTTGAAGCAAGAAATTTCAAGGGTGCTTTCAAAAACATCTTCAGTGCTCAAAATGTTGCTTTTGTCCTCACAAAGCAAAAGTAGCACCAATAGGTTAAGTCTGGTTTTTTTATGGTGCATACATTCTTAGCACTCCTTCTACTTCGTTCAACCAATATTCCTGAAAAAAGAAGTTCGCTATGCTGGGTTTGCTGCTGAAGTACTACTATCCCTCATTGGCCAAACAAACAGAGATTTGGACTTACTTCTGAAGATTTTGGAACAGATTGATGATGTAGATATTGAAGAAATGGACATCAATTGGCAAATAGCAATGATTGCTATTCGAATGAAGAAGTTCTATAAGAAAACAGGAAGGAGAGTTCGCGTGGATGGAAAAACACCTATTGGTTTTGACAAAAAGAAACTTGAATGTTTCAATTGTTACAACATTGGTCACTTCGCAAGGGAAGTACAGCAAAGTGAACACCATATGGAAAAAAGAAGAGAGATTCTCTTTATCAAACAATAAGAACTGGGAAGCAAGAGAAGCGAATCAAGATGGGTTTGGCGAAAATGGATGATGGGAATGTCAATTGGGGAGAACATACTGAGCAGAAGAAACAAAATCATGTACTTATGCGCTATCACTCAAGCAATGAGTAACTTGTTTTCTAAAACTTGCAAAGATTCATACAATACACTTTTAAAAACACTATGTGATGAACAAATGAATCAATTAGGTGATCAAGAAGCACAAATATTTGCCTATAGTCAAGCTGTTAAGAAACTAGAAGCTCAACTAGTTACTTGTTAAAAACAGCAATTCTCTCTAAATGAAAAGCTTACATTTCATGCTAATGAAATATATGAAAAAGATGAAAAGCTTAAAAGATATAGAAGAATAGAATGTAAAACTGTCAAAGAAAAGGAACATTGCAGAAAACAGTAGTTCATGAATATTCTTCCAAGAATCTTTGGAAAATAATTGATTCTGCATGAGTTCAAACAGTAAAGTTAGCTTAGGATTTGAAATAAAATCAAACAATGAGGTTCTAAGTTTTGAGGAAGAAATGAACTTTTATGTTTTTAAATGTTCAAAAGAGGATTCAATAGGAAAGCCTTCGTACAGTAGATTTACAAAGACCAATGATTTTAAAGGAGTCCCACATCCCTTAAGTGGAGATTATACTCCTAAACCACAAGAGGAAATTGATGATTCTTTGTATGTTTATGGAAAGAAGGGTCCTCAAAAACCTAAAATGAGTGTAACAGATAAAAATTCTTCTGAGCATTCTACCTATCAATCCAATGACAATGAAGGATCTTGTGAAAATACATCTTTGAGCATCTTTTTGAGAAGCAGTCAGAAAGTTTTAGATAACCAAAATGAGATGTTCTAAGTCAAGTTGGAAAGAAACTAAATGAAAAAGATGTGTCTGCTCCAAAATCAAAAAGAAAGTTGCACCATTTGTTCTCACACATAAAAACCTCCTAGGCAACCACATCAAAGATAATGAAACACAAATTAAAATAATAGGTAATAGGAAGAATTGTGAAATGATAATGATGGAAAGAGAACTAAGGGGAAGGTTACTCTTTTACAAAGAAGAAATGTTTTGTTTAGTGGTAGTCTAGTCATTAATTATAGATTGCGACTATTAATGGAAAGAGAAAATGGCAAGGGAATCTGATAAAGAGGTTTGTTAATAACCTGGTATGGGATACGAAACCGATTTGACAAATGACAAACGGGGTTATCACTCTAATATTTGTCCCCTAGATCAGTACAACTTAATGCAGGTAGGTCCAAAGTTTTAATTCAGTTATTCCTGAAAATTAATACTGGTATGGCCTAATATTAGTTCTGTAGGCCTAAAGTTTATACTGTTAGTCCTAAAGTTAAATGACTGTTAGACCAAAGACACTAGCACCGTCACACAACCTCAAACAGTATGAGTCCCCAGAAGAACCACAATGAACAAATTAATCAAAGAAGGGATTTTCCAACAACCCAAATTCATCTGTGAAAGAAGACCCTTTGTCAAAATCTAAAACCAGCACAAATGACTCATACAAATTGCTGTACATGGGAAGTTGGGGATCGCTGTTTAATACCTTAGCAAGTTAATAATTTGAGGAACACTAGGAAAACATCAATTATAACAGTGGAAGACCTACTTTTATTCGAACTTAAATGTCTAATGGGCCACAAGGCACGACCCAAGCCTGCAAATGCCTGGGTCCCTAAGAGAACAATTTTCTCTTATTCATGTGTCAGGAACATCCACAAAAGAACATGTAGATAATGTAAATTGATAGTGTACTGCTCAGAGTCACATGACAGGTAAACAAGGATCAACTAGAGGAATTTTGAAGAAATTCAATAGGGGATCTAATTACCTTTGTGAGTAAAGCAAAGGCTACATATTCTGAAAAGGTAGAATAAGAGTAGGTAATTTAAGATTTAGATAGTGTGTCCTTTGTAGAAAAGAATTAGGGCATTTAACCTTTCACAATATCACAAATTTATGATATAAGCAAGCATAAGACTCTGTTTCCTTTACTGAACTGAATTCTTGTTGTGTCTTCTGACTTTAAGATGCCGATGAAATATATTAATACTTTTAAAGGTCCCTAGACATCCGAACATGAACATGTTTTAACATGAAGACGTACCTTCTCCTGCTAATTTGTTAAGGTTTTGCCTGTTGATTGCTAAGGCCACATATGATGAATCTAAATTGTGGCATAGAAGATTAGGTCATATCAATTTTAAAAATCTAAACAAACTTGTGAAGGGAAACCTTGTCAGAGGTTTACCTTCCAAGGTTCAAAAATGAACACACATGTGTTGCCTGCCATAAAGCAAAACAACATAGGGTCTCTTGCAAGCCAAGTTAGAAAGATTTATAACCAATGCCACTACACAACCTTGCATATGGACTTATGGTCCTAACTTCGTGTGAAGAAAAGCAATAATCATGGCAAGTTAAAGTTGCCTTGTTATCACTGATGATTTTACCAAGATTTTGTTGGGTATTCTTTTTTGGCTCTAAGGATGAAACTAGTGGCATAGTTCAGGCCTTATAAGTCAGATTGAAAACCAACCTTAGTCATAAAAGTTTAGAAATCATTAATCAGATAAGAAGCACTTGACAATTTAAGAATAGAGATATGCTTTGAATTTTTGTGGTAACAAGGGAATAAAACACGAGTAATAGTAAATGCCAGAAGACCTCCACTAACAAAATAGGAGTTGCTGAAAGGATGAACAAACCCTAATTGAGGCAGCTAGGAAACTAATGCTAGCAGATTCTCCTCTTACCAACCACTTTTTTGGCAGAAGCAGTTAGTACTGCTATGCTATATTTTTAATAGGGTAAGAGATACAAAACCTCAACACAAACTCCATATGCAGCTTTTGTTTTGGGCCACAAAATAAAAAAAAACCACATTATAAGCTACATAAGACCTTTTGGATTTCATGTTACCATTCTAGATACTCTTAGTGTTGCTTGGAAAAGTTTGATAGAAAATCAGATGGGGTTTTCGTTTAGTGTGGTTACAAACATCCACTAAACAAGCATGAGCCTATAAAATGGTTTATAATTTAAATAACCAAAAGAGTATAAGTAAATTTGTCATGTTAATTTCTTAAAGAAAAACCCAATGTCAAAGGAAGATGAAAGATAAGGATTTGTTATTATAGACATCTTACCTGATTCTATGAACTATAATACCATGTATCTCTTTTGGAGAATCAAGCAAACAATGCAAGGTATTTCAGAGAAACTAACAGTGCAGGTACTTTAACAAACTCCTGAGTCCCATTGCTTCTTGAGGAGAAAGATGAGAAAGTAGACGCTTATGGTTGTGCCTTCAGCTGTCAAGATTCCTGAAGAAAAGATGGATCAAGGACATCATCCACAAATACCAAAGACAGAGGAGACCTTTGAGACAGAACCCCTCAAAAAGAGATGAAGGATTCCTGCGATGACCCTTTAGAAGACAATCCACTAAGATTCAAGCTTTTTAGAAAGACAGAGTTGGAAAGAAATTGCCCTAAAGCATTGTAGGGACAAAGGTCCCTGAAAACAACACTAACCAGTAAATCCCATGTCCAGTTAATACTAAAGACTAATGATGGGTAGTCAGGGTAACAGGTTGAATACTGTAAAGGAACTTGATCATGATCGATTCACTTAGTGCCATAAGCTTAGAACAAAACTTGCACAAGCCATGACAATGTCTCATCATGAATTCTTCGCGCACTGGAGGCCATCATCATTGAAAATAGAAGATAGAGGAAGACTGATTATACTGTAACACATCAACCGTCTTCCTACAGAAATGAAGTCAGTCCTACTCCTACACTAGGATTTTATAGTATTTCGCGCCAAGAAAGATCAATACTTGAGTGATCCAGGTAATTCAGCTGTGCAAACTAGGAGGCACAGTGCAGAACAAATCCAGGGGTCTGAGAGAGGGGGAGCGCGAGGGGGGGTCATAGTCAAGGGGGGAATAAGCAGGCATAGAGGATAAACAAGCCACATAGATGTCAAGTAGGGCGATTGTTGGTGGTGTGCAATGGTGTTGATATCTCAAGAGAACCGAATAAGATATCTGCGCTTACAATGACAGTTGGGTCCTCAAGCCATGCGAAAGACGCAACGTTTAACAAGTTTCAAGCTATAAACAATATGGGTTCTTGTAGAGCTACCATGCATGTCAGAACAGACAGTGCCGTGATGCGTCTCGCTACACAGTTAGAGTTCGAGGCTACTGCATTTGGAGTCAGTGCTACCATGACCACTCATACACAGAAGAGAACAAAAAAGATACAGAGTACTACAGACAAAACAAGATTGGTGGCCCAAGGGTACTCACAGGAAGAAGGTATTGACTATGATGAGGTTTTTGCTCCTGTGGCAAGAATAGAAGCTATCAGGTTGTTTTTGGCCTTTGCCTCATTTATGGGGTTCATAGTTTACCAAATGGATGTTAAAAGTGCTTTTCTGTATGGCACTATAGATGAAGAGGTTTATGTCTCACACCTCCTGGATTTGTGATCCTTATCATCCAAACAAAAGTTTTATAAGGTGGACAAAGCTATTATATGGACGCATCAGCTCCTGAGCTTGGTATGCTACTTTATCAACATTCCTAGAGAAGCATGGATATAAAAGGGGCACAATTGACAAGACTTTATTCATTAGAAGGAACAAAAAGGATATCATGCTAGTTCAAGTGTATGTTGATGATATCATTTTTGGATCTACCAACAAGTCTTGGTGTGATGAGTTTGAAGCCTTGATGCAAAGCAGATTTCAAATGAGTTCCATGGGTGAACTTACATTTTTCTTAGGTCTACAAGTCAAGCAGAACAAGGGAGGAATCTTCATCTCTCAAGACAAATATGTAGCAGAGATACTCAAGAAATTTGATCTTGTAAATGTGAAAGCTGCAATCACACCCATGGAGACCAAATTGCACTTGCCAAAGATGAGGAAGCATTATGATGTAGATGTACACTTTTACAGATCTAATGATAGGTTCCCTCATGTATTTAACTGCCTCTAGACCTGATATTATGTATGCAGTATGTGTTTGTTCACGTTTTCAGGTAACTCCAAAGACTTCTCATCTCAATGCTGTCAAAAGAATCTTCAAGTATCTCAAGGGCAAACCAAACTTGGGCTTATGGTATCCTAGGGAATCACCCTTTGACTTGGAAGCATTCTCTGATAGTGATTATGGTGGGTCCAACCTTGACAGGAAATCCACAACAGGTGGTTGTCAATTTCTTGGACAAAGACTTATCTCATGGCAATGTAAGAAACAGACAATAGTGGCTACTTCAACAACTGAAGCTGAATATGTAGCTGCTGCAAATTGCTGTGGACAAGTATTGTGGGTTCAAAATCAATTGCTGGACTATGGTTTCAATTTCATGAATACCAAAATCCACATTGATAATGAAAGCACAATCTGCATTGTGAAGAACCCAGTATATCATTCCAAGACAAAGCACATCGAGATACGTCACCATTTTATAAGAGATTGTTATGAGAAGAAGCTCATTAGTGTGGAGAAAATTCACACAGACTTAAATGTAGCTGACCTGTTGACCAAACCTTTTGATGGACCACGGTTTAATTACTTGGTGGTTAGCATTGGTATGATAAACCCATAGCTACATTTAAGGGGAGGCTTAGTTGTATAGTTTGTTTAATTCTGGTAGCTAAGTTTATCTTAATACTGTTAGTTAGTTTATATTAATACTGGTAGTTCTGTCATGTTAATACTGGTAGTTAAGCAGCATTAATTCGGGTAGTTAGTTTTCATTAATTCTGTCTATACAATCTCTTGCAGCATGTTTTTCTTTGTTTTAGACTAATTTTTGCAGGCATAGCATGGATGTGCAGATGAAAGGCAGGCGTGATAAGGGTTTAGCTTTTGTACATCTTCAGTACATACTTAATTCTGGTTGAAAAAGAGTTAATTCGGGTTGATTCTTAATTAATTCTGTTTGACCAAAATTAAGTCTGGTAGTGAAATTGTTAATACTGGTAGGTTATTGTTAATGCTGGTTGCGGGAAATTTGACTTTCTTCTGTTTTATCACTGTTTAAATATTACCGTTAGAGATTTTTACGGCGCTATTGTCGTTCCTCAGAGAAGCTATATATAGATAAAGTTTGATTTCTCTTTCATACTTATCTTTTTATTGCTATCTCCTTTTCGCAAAGTACAAATCTTCTTTAATTGTATAACGAAAATAGTCAAGCGTTCTGTTACCAGCATCTACAACCTCACTCGCATCAAAACCCAAGTAAACATTCATCCCTCTCATTGATACGATTGTCCAATGGCCCAATTAAAATATTGTGACAAACACAATCAAGTGGGGTTTTTGCGCAAGCCTGACGAAAGTGCAGGGTTTGCTGAGATAGTGGATTTTCTCCGAGGTTCCAACCTCAGGTATGCCTTAACTTCTAATCCAACTATCTATGATTCCCTTGTAAAACAGTTTTGGCAGACTGCTACTGCCAATACTAAAGCTGATGGGACTCTAGAAATAAATGCAACCATTGATACCATAGGGTACACAATCACTGAGGCGTCTATTAGAGATACACTTCAATTAGCAGATGCCACAGGGATTACAATGTTGCCAAATGATGAAATTTTTGAGGGGATGGGGCAAATGGGGTATCCTACTGATGCCTTCACTTATTGGAAAAGTTTTTATTCACACCCAATGGAGAATATAGTCCACCATCTTTTACACTAGTATAAGCATCTAAAAGTGGTGGAAGGAATCATACGTTATGCAATATTGCTACTACTACTAGCTTTGATCCTGTCTTTCCCACTGGTAGAGTTTATAATTATTCAAAAACTTATTTTTGATGGAATGGTGGCAATATTAAGAAGCAAGAGACAAAGTTTTTATGTATCCTCGTCTTTCCTGCAAATAAATAATTGGAATATTTCAAATGAAAACAAACACCTTTATCTAGCTGTGAGCCTGACCAAAAAGATTTTTGGGAATATGAAAAGGGGTTTTCGAGGGGCACCAAGACCTTTATTGCCTGCTATGTTACTTGAATGCTACTTAAGCCCAATACATCAAGAATATGATGCTGTGGCCCCATCCAAACCATCATCATCCACTCCTCCAGTGCCATCTACAACATCACCTCAAGTACAATCACCACCACCTATCCCTACACCTACACCACCACCTATCCCTACACCTACACCACCACCTATCCCTACAACTTCACCAACACCTATACCTATATCTACACCTACACCTACACCAATACCTGACACTGAACCTACACCATTTGAGCACATCTATGAGGAGCCATCTCCTGTCCACCAACACTTCTCACCCCCACAAGAACAGGCTCCAAGCCAAATGTCTATGGATGATTTACTTCAAGCAGTTCCTAAGTTGATATCAAGAATTGACAGCCTGGAAACGGATCTCAAACAAACCAAGCTGACCATGGGAAATGCTATTCGTGAAAGTTTAGTCAAGAAAGAAAGAGGTTGGAAGGGTTTTTGAAGAGAAGACATAAGGTTTTGACAGACTTGAAGAGAAGAAACCATGAGTACAGGGAGAAAAGTCAAATGATCTCCTAGATTCTTCAGTACAAGGATTGGTTAATACCTCCTACCACAAAAGCAAATGCTTCAGGGAGGAACAAGTAAAGACTATAAGTCCAAATACTCTTGAAGCAGCCAAAACTCTCTCCAAGGTTGCCCTCTTTAAAGCGCAAGTCCTATTGACAAGGAAAGAAATTACAAGGAGAAGAAAAGAGGCTAAGGGAAAGAAGGTAGTCTCAAGCTTGGATTTTCAAGAAGAAGTTGATACTGGTGCTGAACAAGTTAATACTGCTAAAGGAGTTAATACTGGCAGTATTAAACTTAGTACTGTTAGTGAACAACTTAGTACTGGCAATGAACAAGTTAGTACTGTTGGTGTGCAGAAGTCTACTTTTTCTCATGAAGAGGCAAAGAGAAGGGAAAGCGTCCTAGATCAGTGGAAGAAACTCCTAAGAAGTCAAAAGAACAAATTCTACAAGAGGAAGCTAGTCTTGCTGAAGCAATCAGATTGGATTCCTTACAGAAAGAAGAAGAGGCTAAACAAATACATTTGGATTCACTCTTAGCTCAAAGAATTGCAGAAGAAGAAGAGTTGAATAAGCAACAAAAGAAAAGAAAAGCTCAAGTTCAGTTTGAAGCTCAGCATTACACAAATGAAGATTGGGATTTAATTAAGCAAAGAGTGAAAGCTAATGCAGAGTTGTCAAAAAGTATGCTAGGAAGTGAATTACAAGGAGAAGATTTTGCAAAGAAAATGGTTGATCTTATCAATCAAAGGAAGAAATATTTTGCCGAAGAAAGAGCTAGAGCTAAAAGAAATAAGCCCATGACCCAATCATAACTAAAGACTTATATGATGAATTATTTGAAGAATCAGGGGACATGGAAGTATCTCAGTTTGAAAATTTGAGTTTTGAAGAAGTCCAGGAAGAATTTGGATAAGCTTGTAAACAGGTTGATCCTTTCACCAATGAATTTTGAAGCCACTAAAGCCTAGTTTTGAAAAGATTTGGTGAAGAGCTTCAGACAAAGACTCCAAAAAGAATGAAAGATGATGAAGCAAAGGATGATGAGCCAACCAAGAAGTCTGGAAAAAGAAGAAAACAGATGGCAAGAAGAGGATTGCATACAAACATTGATAAGGATGACTCTGAAGGTTCAGATGAATAGTGAGCAAGATGATTCTGTCACAGGTACTAAAATTCCAAAATCCCTTTTCCTGTAGCTATGAAAACACCTAGTATAGCCACCTATAAGATAATCAAGCAAGGAGAAAAAGGAGTGTACCAAATAGTTAGGGAAGATGGAACTGATATAGTGACTTTAATTTTGGTGCTAATTTGAAGTCTATAAATAGAGATTATCTTGCCAGAGTTTGTGTATAGAATGCTAATAAATAGATATGGTGATGGATGGACACAGAGATGAGTAGAGAAGGTATTTTGGAAATGTTTGAAAACTATGTTTGAAGAACCTCTTAGTACATATCCTACATGGAGTGAATTAGGACAGCAAAAGATCATAAGTTGGAGATATTATAAGTCCTGTAGAGTGCATTGTTTAAACTTAGAGTCAATGGATATATATATGTTTATTGAAAGAACATATCCATTATCTGCTGAGATGTGCAAAGCCATGCTAAATAAGAAACTACAAGGAGGAAAGCCAGATGAAAATTGCTACAAAATGTTAAAAATGATGGAAAAGCAAGCTGGTATTAGGAAGTAGTGAAGTCTGAAGAGTTAGGAGTCTAGGATAGAGATGAGAAGGATAACACTTGGTGGAGGTGCTATGCACTAACACAACAAATGGTTATCAGTTCACCATGTCTAATCAACATAAGAACTGGCTAGTCCAGGAGCAACAACGGCTCTTGGTCAAAGAGACATCTCAAACCCGTTCTAATGGTTGACAACTTGCAAATAAGTTGTATGGTTTTTCAACTCACATATCTGTCTAAGTGAAGATTGGCAATCCCAACGAAGTTTATGGCTAAGTGGTAAAGTCTGTGGGAAAAACCATAACTAGTCCATAAGATATTATGGCTTTATGGTAAAGACAAATTGCAAATCCAAGATTAGAATGGTTAACACTTTATTACGCAAAAAGAGGATGTATAACAACTCTCCAAGTTTCACTGTACAGAGTTGAGCATGGTTTATCAATCCAACCAATGGAATAACATTTTCTAGGTGCCAAAGGATTGACTAGCCCTGAGCAAACGGCTACAGGTAAAGGCATATCAAATCCGTTTATGGCTGTAATGGTTTGCCAAAAACCATATGGTATTCAACTCACCAATGTTTCATGTACTGAGAGTTGAAATGGTTTTCAGTTAACCATGGACATACACCTTTTTGGTGGCCAAAGGACTGACTACTCCAGAGTGAATGGCTAACTGGTAAAGAAGACATCAATCCATTTAAAAAATTTTCAATGATTCACCTCTCACAGGAGTTAACGATCAAAGCTCCTAGAAGTGATGAGAATGAGGACTGAAACATTATGATTTGAAAAATACATATTTGTCAATGTTGCTGATATGATGGATTGCTGAAGAGCTTTGAAGAATAGTTGCTGCAAAGTTAAAAAAAAGAAGACTTGAAGTGTTGCAGATTAAGAACAACTTGAAGAATTCTATTTACAACATCCTCAGAAAACTTAAAGTGTTATAAAGTAAAGATCAAGAATGTTTGAAGGAACTTGAATTCACAAGTGAAGATCAAGATTAGGGAGGATTGGGTTGGGAAAAATAGATTGTAACAGACTTTAATACGGGTAGTATAACAGATAAGTCTAATATGTAATAGTTAGTTCGTTAGACTAAGTTAATACTGGCCTACTAAGTAAGTCTTGTAGTCTAAGTTAGTAATGGTAGAGTAGCAGTACTAGAGTTAGTACTGGTCATAGTTAGTACTGGTAGAGTAGCAGTACTAGAGTTAGTACTGGTCATAGTTAATTCTGTTTAAAGTAAAGAGCCTGTTTATGAACAAAATAGATAGTATTATCTTAAAGATATCTTAGGAGATATCTTAGGAAAGGATATGTATTATCCTTTCACACATTTGTAAAGCCCATTAGGGTTTCCATTGTGTATAAGAGGAACCCTAAGGCATAATGTTCCAAAGTACCGCTTTTAGAAATATCAATAGAACATTAAGCTTAATAGACAAATTGTATTATCATTTCTACCTTTATCCTTGTGTTAAGAATCCGCATTAAAACACTATGATAATCAAAGTCAGGTCTCTCACATAGTTGATTTGGATATATCCAAGATTATCTAACGTCTTACAGAAAGGCTAATCGAAGTCTTTTAATCCCAACAATCCTCCCCTAAACTTGATATTCTTCTTCAAAATCTCAAGTTTCTTCATTGAAAGCTTCATTAATCACCAGGAGGATGCTTCCAAACACTTCATTGATTCTTGAGTTGTTTTGTGATGAGCTTAAGAAGCTGATAACACATTTCATTCCAATGATCAGCTTGCAGCTTCCTATTTAGCATATCTGTGATTGTAGCAGGTGTAAGGGGATATCTCTTTTCTACCAGCATATGAATGTGCACATTTTGCTTCCTCAATGAATGTACTCCACATGAATCATATAGCTTCCAATCCAATACTCTGTAATCCTGTTGATTCCTCCATACTTGATCTTCAACATGTGGATCAAACATTGTCTTTAGATCACCCCATAGCACTCTCTCATAGCCCTCCTCTGGCCTTGTTGATCCATGCTTAGCTTTTACCAATTTCCACAGGGTTTCCAAATCTTCCCTGTCAAAGCTTTTGAGCATATGACTGAAGACTAAGTACATCTTTGAACTTCCATCAGCCCTGATTATCTGGTAATAGGTTTTCTTCCCTTCTTTATGGATCTTGTAGTCAACAATGCTTGGAGGCTTAGTTGCCAAAGGAATAGCATCAATTGCTACTTCCTCTTTATCAGGAACAACTTCTATTAGTCTTTGAAGCTCTACTGTTTCTTTATCCTCATCCAACTTTTGCTTCTTAATACTTTCTTGTTCCAGCTCAGTGCCTGCTCTCTTTGAACTGCTCTCTTGTGCTATCTCTGCTTCAGCTCTTACTTCACTACCTTCTACCAATTCTGTATCCATATCTACAAATGTGTTTACCCTTTTCATAGCTTTGTCAAATAACTTCTGAATATCATCAAAGCTTTTGTTCTTCAATTGATTGTGCTTGTATCCAGCCATGTTTTTCAGATAAGTAGACATTGTATTTCTCTTTTGAGCTTTAGTTGGTGGTTGGTTCCTCTTTTCTTTTGCTCTTATTGCTGCAAAGTGCTTCTTTCTTGCTTCTAAGAGTTGTACAAACAACTTAGACTTCTCTTTAATACTCAACTTCTCTTGTTCTTCTGCTTGCATTTGTTGAGCCATTTGATAATCAACATCTATCATTGCTTGCACATTATCCCATGAAACAATGTTGGCTTCTTCTTCTCTTTGTCTTACAAGCCTATCTTCTTCCTCTAATTCAGCTTGCATTTGAGCTTGAAGTCTTTGAGCAACTTCCTCATCATGCCTAATTTGATCTTTTCTCTTTGTTGGTTTCTCAGGCTCTTCCATGATACCTTTACCTTTATCCTGAACCTTAACCTGTGATGGTTGTTGAGAAGAAACTGTTGGTGTAGTTGCTTGCTCCTCTTCATGAATAACAAGCCCTTTAGCCTTGGGTCTTGTGCTAGCAGCTGTAACTATTATAGCAGCAGTTGTTGTTGTAATTGTACCCTGCTCTGGTTCTTGTAACATAACCTTGTCAGCCTTGGGTTTTGCACTTTTCAAAGCTGCAAGTGCTTGAGCTAAAGTAACTTCATCAACACTTAAGTTTACATCTTTGGAAGCAACTTCAGTTTCAACAACCACCTCATCACCTTCAAGATCATTTACCCCAAACATATCTTCATCTCTGTGAACATTGACCAGATAAATGTCTCCATTAGCATCAATATCATCAATCCTACCCTGTTTGGATGCACCCTCTTCATCCAAACCTTCATCTTTAGAGGATTCAATCCTAGTTGACAGACCAACCTTGTATAATCTTTTAAGCCCATGAGTTTTTGACCTATTCTTCTTTTCTAGTCTCTTGACAATCCTTTTCAAACTTATAATCTCCTAAGCTTGAGCAGTCTTTGTGACTCTTTTTTGCAATTTGGTACAAAATTCTATCAATTCCTTAAGTTTTAGTCTATCCTCACCACTTCGAAGTGTGTTACCTCTTGCGAGCAGTGGATCATTGGAATGTTTAGATACATTATCAATCCCAGTTTGAGCAATGGTATCCCCTATGGTGTCTTGGCACCTAGGACCACTACCTGAACTAGTTCCTATGGAACTTGGTTCGTTAAGTGTTGCCTTGGATTGGGTCTTATTGATGTTACCCCTATCCTGCTCTGCATCTAAGATTAAGTGTTCCTTGGTATCGGGTCTTATTGATGGTAACAATTTACATGCTCATGATTCTAAGATTAGAATCAGTTGTGGCAGCCCCTCAACAAACTGTCACCCCCTCTCCTTTAGGACAGCATCATATACTATAGGTTCAAATAGCTCACCAGACTAAGGTATCTATATGACCTTGTCTCTTAGGCTTTCCTAGGTTTGTGGGTCTTTTTAGGTTGATGTGACGATTGAGCAATGATTTGTTCTATAATAGATGGTGGATCAGATATGGGTGTGTGTTGGGGGATCAGTGGGTTATCCTGAACCTTCACCCATATTTGCTTGGTTTTGTATCAGCATTATGTCAAAAAAGGTGTTACTTTTCCTGAAAAACCTTTTCCAATCCTTTTCATATTAGCTAAAATCTTTTTAGTATGAAATGGATGCAATGTTATTGTCCTCTTATGCAACTGAAAGTTATCAATTTGTTTTTCTAAATAAACGAGTTGATATATACCTTGGATAAATTAAAAATTTGCTAGATGCATTATCCAAGTTTTTAATCATACCATCAAAAATCAATTTTGAAAAATTAAAAGTCTGATTTGTAGCCAAGCAAATAATAGCAGATGCTACATTAGTACCAAATTCATTCCAAGCAGTAGATTTTAGACTCAAACACTGTAAGATGGTATGAATTAGAAAAACCTATTATTGTTGAGGAGAAGAAAGAATTTATAAAAAGTAAGCTTTTTGTGGAAAGTTTTTATTACCACAATTCAATGTAAGGTTTTCACAAAAAAATAGTAGTTTTTTATTTGGAAAATCAATCTATACCCTTTTTCATATGCTAATTTAAAGGTTCTCCATAAATCAGATGATTCAGTTATGACTATTTTCTTGCCATCTACTAAGGCATGAATCTGTGTTTCTTTATTGATGGTTTTGGTCTTAGAAGTAGACCAAAACTGGTCAATACATGAAAATTTATAGTTATATTAACAGTCAAAGCATACCTTATGAAGTGTGCATTTAGAAAATCTACTATATCTTAAAACCAGCACTTTTAGTGGGTTTCTCTAAAAACGCGACCATGTTATGAGTATCAGCAAATTTCAAAGCCACCATTGATGGTAAGTTTCGAGAATGGATGATGAAATTGAGTTAGACTTTGTGATTTTGAGAGTATTTGAAAGAGCAAAATTGATTATGTGAGTGAAAGAAACCCTTAATCAAAGTAACTGTTGTATTTATGTAAAACACCTTCAACTGAATTATACATAACGGTAAAACATTGAAGTATTTAGTGTGGACATAGCATTATATTTCGGGAGAAATTAAGAGGAGGGGATGGGACGCGGCTGTCAATAGTCTTAAAGTGGTGTTGAGTTGGTGGGGTAGGGGGGTGTAGGGAGTGTTGGGCTCTGGTGGGTTAAGCATATGGGATTAATGGATTAGAGCGAGGAAGTAGTCATATTGTGGTGACAAGGTGGGGGGGATATCGCAATGTTTGGGGATGGCGGGGGGTAGGGTAGATTATGGTTGGCAGTAGGTGAAAGTGTGGTTAAGTAGAGAGGGCGTTAGTCTGGGATCGGTGTAAAGCATAATTAGATGCGAGAAAAGGTGGCGAATGTAAAGGGAAAAGTTTGATATGATTGTAGGGATAGCGTGTGTTTATTGATGGTTAGTGTGGAATGCTTAAGAGGGAACGGAATGTTGAGAAGTGCTGGGAATGCTGGCATGGGTCAGTCGGTTTTAGAGAGAATATTTAACGACAGATGTTTTGGTCGTCAGGTAGTAGATGATTTTTATTTATAGCAGTACCAGTTGCATTTTATGTCGCTCGGCGAGTATTAGTGAATCTAGATCTAATAGAACTTGACGTTGCTTCATTCAGATTTGCTCGTCTGTTGTTATTATTCATATATCCTTGTAGTGGGCTTTGGAAAAGGGATAGTGGGGTACCATAGATAAGCACATATCCCGAATATCCTAGATGGACCATAAATTTGTCTGTTATGATGCGGCTCTCTAGTGATGGGTCCATTGTTAATGAATCCTATGGAGTTTCAATTTATAAGCTCCCTTGCAATAATTTCAGTGGTACGACGTATAACTATAAACAGAACACTAAGACTGGAATTGCCGCTGAATCTACTTAGAGCAATGCAGCAATAATCATGGCGCGTCTAACCCGCAGGCTCTAGCCACGTGGTATTTTGTTGAGGAACACACTTTCAGCCGCATTGGTGTCCCATAAGGTTCTAAGCAGTTTTAACTTTTAGTTACCAGAATTCAACTCTAAATTCCATCCCCAATAAGCTTTTCCATCAATTCTAAGGACTTTAAGGATTTGAGCATTCAAATACTAGCAATCAAATATGAAAATCTAATTTACATCAAAAGCTTTTGTAAGCAAATCTGAACATTTTGTCAGTATGAATTTTGATACATTTGCAATCAACTTCTTGTCATTTGAATCTCTAATAAAATGATGTTTTTGTTCCTCTTATGCTTTGTTTTTTTAAAAACTGTATTTTTTTAAATTATGCATATAGTACTCTCATTATCATTAAAGATCTGGTTTGACATAAAGTTGTACACAAAAATCAAATAGTTGATTTGGATCCAAAGCACTTATCCACAACAACTTAAAGCAGCTACATATTCAGCCTTTGTTATGGAATTATCAACCACAGTCTGTTTCTTGCACTACCATGAAATCAATCTACACCCAAGGAATTAACAACCTCCTGTTATGAACTTTTTATCCAAGCTTGCTCCAGCATAATCACTATCAGTGTATGCTACCAATTCAAAAGGTGAATCTTTTGGATACCAAAGGCCCAATTTAGGTTGACCTTTAAAGTATCTAAAAATTCTTTTCACAGCATGAAGATGTGACACTTTTGGGTTGACTTGGTATCTTGCACGGCACACACAGGCAAAATTAATATCAGGTCTTGAAGAAGTAAGATACATCAATGAACCAATCATTGATCTATATAAATGAACATCCACTTCTTCACCATCTTCATCCTTGAGCAAAGGCTTTTGAGTTTCCATAGGTGTGCTTTCATCTCCTGAAGGTTTAAATCCAGCATCAGGAGAACTCTTTGAACTTTGAGAGAATGGTGGATCAGCAGTCCACAATGGTAGCAGAATGTAATCTTTGCCAGGTACTGTCTCCATTCTAGCTTTACCTGCATCATCACATGCTTTTGTACCTGCATTACCATTAGACTGATTTCCTGCAACAACTGGCTTATAATTCATTGACTTTGTTAGTGCATCAATATCAAAAAGCCAATTTGGTCCACTTCCTGCAATATTAGGTGTATTCTCACTAAACTGGACATGCAGGTTCTCTTCAACTATCCTAGTTCTACTGTTGAATACTCTAAATGCTTTACTATTGATTGAGTACCCAACAAAGAATCCTTCATCAGCCTTACCATCAAACTTGCCTAAGTGATCTATGGTATTGAGAATTGTAACAGGACACCCAAATGGTCTCATAAAGCCTAAAGCTGGTTTTCTACCAAGAAAAAGTTCATAAGGGGTCTTGTTATGAGGCTTAGTTACTAATACCCTATTTTGCACATAGCAAGCAGTATTAACTGCTTCAGCCCAAAAAGTAGTAGGTAGCTTAGAATCAGCTAGCATTGTCCTAGCAGCCTCAATTAGTGTTCTATTTTTCCTCTCAGCTACTCCATTTTGTTGAGGAGTTCTAGCTACACTAAATTCTCTCTTAATACCTTTTCTCTTACAAAACTGATTCATCTCCTTATTCTTGAACTCAGTTCCATTGTCACACCTAATTACCTTAACCCTTTGATCTATTAGATTTTCTACTCCAGTTATAAAGGACTTAAGAATGCCACTAGTCTCATCCTTAGTAGCTAGAAAGAAAACCCAACTAAACCTACTGTAATCATCTGTGACAACTAGGCAATACATCTTTTTCATTAAGCTTTTTACAAATGTTGGACCAAACAAATCCATGTGCAACATATGTAAAGGTTGGCTGATTAAACTTACTGTTTTGGACTTACAAGAGGCTCTATGTTGCTTTCCCTTTTGACAAGCAACACAAGTTTGATTATTTTCAAAAAGTTTTGAAGGTAAACCTCTTACAAGATTTCCCTTAACCAGTTTATTCATAGTTTTGAAATTTATATGTCCAAGCCTCCTATGCCAAAGTTCAGATTCATCAGATGTGGCTTTTGCAAAGAGACAAGTTAGACCTCCTTTAGGAATAATATTCTTTAAATCAACACTATACATATTGTTCTTTCTAGGAACTTTAAGTAAAACTTGACTTTCATCAGTTAACTTAAAGTTTGGAGATAAAACAATACATTCAGTGTCATTAAAGAGAACACTATTCTTTTTGTCACACATTTGTGAGACACTAAAGAGGTTAAACTTTAACTCTCTTACAAAATACACATTCTCAAAATCTAAATTACCAGTTTTGATTGTACCTTTTCCTGTGATTTTCCCTCCTTTGGGGTTTCCTCCAAAGGCAACATATCCTCCATCAATCTCTTCATAGTCTGTAAGATAGGACATGTTCCCTGTCATGTGCCTTGAGCATCCACTATCAATCACTCCTTTATCCTATAAATCCATTTGTGGATTGCCCTACACATTAGTTAAGAAAATTAGTTTCTTTTGGGGACCCAAGCCATCACTGACTTGGATCTGCCTTGTGCATCAACATAATCAAACTTTTTCAGGGTGATTGATGCACTGTTGTGTTTAGAAACATGGTCTAAAACTTTAATATTTGGTTTCCAAACCCAACAAGCTGAGGCCTTAACAGCATTAAGATTATTTCCCTTAACAGCATTAACTACTGCTTTTGGCCTAGCAGCATTAACTACTTCTTTTAGCCTAGCAGTATTAAATTTTGTATCCTTAACAGTATTAACCCTCTGATTAAAATTACTATTTTTAAATGTTGTATTCTTGTGAACGGGCCACTTAACAGTTGAATGTGCTAATTTGGAAAGATTTGTCATTGGTCTAGCACTATTCAATGTTATTTTTAGGTGAGCAGTATTAACTTGTCCGGCAGTATTAAGTGATACTAGGCCAAACTTCATTAGTACTGCTCTTGGAACCATATTCTTTTTAAGGCAGAGGTAAGTCTTTTTGGTAAAATTCTGATGATTCATCCTTTTAGCATTGTTCTAAACAGGTTTTGTATTTTGAAACTGTTTTTGATTCACCTTTTTACAATCTACCTGCAAGTGATCAAAACTTCCACATACATAACAAGCTTTGTTAAACATCTCAAAATTACTTCCTAGTCTCTGAGACATCATATTATTCTAGTTTCTTTAATTGCCTCTAGGAATGTGAGTGTTTTGACTATTGTGCTCAACTTGTTTAGCAGTTTCCTATTAGTTTTGTTTGTTTGTTTAGTTTTGACAAAGTCTATCTTAACAAAACTAGGCTTAGCTGTTTTCTTTTCAATTTTAGTTTGCGACACATTTTCTTCCTCGCTATCTGACACCCAATCCTCAATAATTGGAGCACCATTATTCTTCCTAACTGCTTTAGGCTTTGCTTCACTAGCCTTAGCTTTACTTTTCTCAACTATAGGCTTAATAACTATAGGCTCACTTGTAAACTCTTCTAAACCAGAGAATGACATATCATGTTTTGGAGGCATAAAGTTCCTGCATAGGGAGGTGGAACAGCATTATACCCTAAACCTATTTTGCACTTATCAACTATCTGACAGTCTATTAATTATTGGACGCAAGTGAACATTTCATATTTAAACTGATTACGTGTTTGCCTAAGTAGCGATAACCCAATGTGCCCACTATCATGAACTGTAAATCACTTGGAGGGTGAGCGCGAATGTTATAAATAGATTTATTTAGGGGTGACGCCCCCGTTTGGGTGATTAGCTATCATCCAGGTGGGGGAACGAACGTTTATACCATGTCGGATTTGGGATGTTCTGGTGTTAGTGAACATCATCAAAGGCAGTAGGTAAAATTATATTGACAATTTCATATATGTCGAGCTTCAGTATCATGAGCTTAGGGAAATGTAATTACATTTTGTGATGTTTACATTTGATGTATTATCATAGGGAAGATCTTGCGGTCCTACACTTATATAATTTACAAACCTATGAATTCACCAACATTATTGTTGACGTTTTGAAAGCATATTTTTCTCAGGAGATCAATGAGGTACAAGACAAGGGATACATTGGTGGTTGTTATTTCTCAAGTCATTTGCATTAAAGATTTGGTTGCATTACATTTTGGTGAAACATTTGTTATGAATTAGAGTCTTTGTATAATTTATCAATGAACAAGTAAAGCTTTGGGCTTTTGTAATAAACACTTTGCTAAATCCAATGTATCGGTTTTAAAACGACACTTTTAAAGGTCGTTCTTATATATCCTGTGCTGTTGATCTATGATGTACGCTCCCAAAACCCATATTCCGCTGCGGAACCCCATTTTGGGGGTGTTACTAATGGTCTCAATATAACCTATAAGCTGGGTTTTCTACCAAGAAATTTCATAAGGAGTTTGTTATGAGGCTTGTTTACTACTACCCTATTTATGCACATAGCAAGCAGTATTTAACTGCTTCAGCCCAAAAAAGTATTAGGTAGTTTAGAATCAGCTTGCATTTGTTCCTAGCAGCCTCATTTAGTGTTCTATTTTTCCTCTCAATACTCTATTTTGTTGAGGAGTTATAGCTACACTAAATTTCTCTCTTAATAACATTTTTCTCTCACAAATCTGTTTCATCTTATTATTCTTGAATCAGTTTCATTGTCACACTAATTACCTTAACCCTTTGATCTTATTAGATTTTCTACTCCAGTTAAATGGACTTAAGTATACCACTTGTCCATCCTTTGTAGCTAGAAAGAAAAAAACCAGCTAAACTATTGGAATCATCTAATGACTATAAGACAATACATTATTTTCATAAGCAGTTTTTCAAATGTTGGACCATACTAATCCATGTGCTAACATATGTTAAAGGTTGGCTGATTTGAACTTTAGCTGTTTTGGAATTACAAGAAGTCTATGTTGCCTTTCCTTTTGATAAGCAACTCAGGTTTTGATCATTTTCATAAAGTTTTGAAGTAGACTATTACCAGATTTCCCTTAACAGTTTATTCATAGTTTTGATTTCATCGGATGTAGCTTTTCAAAGAGACATGTGAGACTCCTTTATGAATATAATATTCTTTAAATTCAACAACTTTACTTTGTTCTTCTATTGGTACCTTATGTAAAACATGACTTTTCATCAGTTAACTTTAAGTTTGGAGATTTAATAATACATTCTGTGTCATTATAGAGATCTCTATTCTTTTTGTAAAACATTTGTGAGGACACCTAAAGAGGTTATAACTGAATTCGTCTTACAAAATACACATTCTTAATAGCTAATTTTACAGTTTGGAGTGTTCTCTGCATGTGATTTTCCCTCTTTTAGGGATGGCCGCTAAGGCTCATTGCCTACACAGAATGTCTTGCATAGTCAGTTATGATAGGACATGTTCCATGTTATGTGATTGCAGCTCCACTGTCAATCACTCCTTTGGTCGGTAAATCCATTGTGGAGTGCCCTCAGAGTATAGAAACTTGTGAAGAGTAAGCATGAGTGCCCAAGTTAGTTGACCTTCTTCTGCTTGATCACGCCAATCATAATCACCAAGGACCATCACCTGAGATCAAGCATTAGAATTAGTTGTTCCACTGGCACAACCCTTTCTTGTGTTCTCCTATTCCTGTTTTCTTGGTTCCTTTGGAGCCTGTACTCCATTGCAAAGTGTCCCTTTGTGGACGTTTTAACTACTCCACCTTGACTTATCAAACCCTAATGGTTTAGTACCATTCACAATAAGCTTTCTTCTAGGGTTCTTAAAGAATCCTCCTTGCCCTTATTGTTAGGCATAGCAATCGGCCATCTCAAGTCATCTCTTCTAAAACATAGGATTAATTTGTTGCAGTCCTCATTGTCAAGATGTGGATGTTTGGTTAAACTTGCAAAGAAAGCACAATAACAGCATCACTCAAGTTATCAATTGTTGTTGAGTTAACAGCAGTAGCTTGAGTGCTAGCAATTGTAGCACCATGAGTAGTATTAACTACTCCATTTGTACTGCTGGTGTTGTTTGAGGACACAAAGGCTACATTTTGTGTGTTTGTGCTTGAGCTTGATGTTCTTTGACTCTGGGGCATATTTCTTCAGGTTTGTTTAAAGATCAGTCCAGGCTTAATGTATCTATCTCAGGCTTGTTCCTCCACACAATGGTATGTGTGTTCCATTCTGGTGACAGACTTCTTAAGAACTTCTGATTCACATCTTCTTGTGAGATACTTTCACCATGAATCTCTAACTGACTAATAAGCTTTTGAAGCCTATCAAAGGTTTGATCTAACACCTCTGAGCTAGATGCAGAAAAATTTTCATATTGCTACTTTAGAAGATTCCTCTAAGTCTTTTTAGTAGCAGCATTCCCTCCAAACCTCTTCTCAACGGCCTACATCAATGACTTGGCATCATTGATGAAGTTAAACTTCAAATGATGTTCATTAGTGATGCCCATCAATAAAGTGCTTCTTGTCTTTAACTCTAACCTCCTTTGTGCCTTTTCTTCAGCAGTTGTAGGAGCAATTGTAGTCTTAACACCTTCAACAACTTTTGTTATTAGAGGTGCATTACCATTCTCTATAGCTTCCCATAGAGAATAATCAATCATCTGGATGTACTGTTCCATCCTCATCCTCCAAAGCTCATACTCACCTAGTTTAAGCATAGGCACTTTTGATGCAGCCACCATATGTGCTGAGTCTTAATCCATCTCTTTGTAACAAAGAGATCTTGTATATTTTAACAGGTTCTTCTTATTCAAAGCTTCTCAACAAGCTCTGATACCACTTGTTGATCCCACTTGAATAGATCTTGAATTCCTTAGCTTGTGTAAGGTTTAGTAATGCAAGATAAATCCTACACAACTATGATAGAAACTTTGTAAAATATATCAAAGATTATGCGGTATCTAATCTTTGATCAATAAAAAGAATATGCAATAGAATAGTAATTCTAATGAACACACAGATTAACAAACAAAGCTTCAATATATTAATACGAATACTCTAACTAGTATTAGGGTTACAAAACCTTGAAGCTATAACGATATCAAAACAAAAGATTTCTAGATTGCAAACTCTATGCCCTAGGACCTCCTTTTATACACCAAGGAGTCCTAGTCGATTTATAATATATTCCTAAAACTTAGAATATTCACTATGATCTATTCTATAAATAATTCATACTTATCACATAAGTAATCTTGATCTCCAATTAATCTTTATCCTTTCTTCTATCTTTATCCATTCTCTTTTAACAATAGAAACTCTTTCAGCAGTCTTAATCTTTGAGCATTTGTAACTTTTGTACTAGCAACATTAACTTAGCACCAGCAGTAGTAACTTATATACCAGCAACATTAACTGGGTACAAGCAGTAGTAACTACTTAAAATATTTTCTTCAATCTTCACCAGCAGTACTAACATATACTAGCAGTAGTAACTAGCAGTACTAATATACACTAGTAGTACTAAGTTACACTAGCAGTAGTAACTATGAACTAGCAGTACTAACTACTTAGTATATTTTTCATTAAAGTTAATGATCAGCAGTAACTTTTGCTTAGCAGTAGTAACACAAACCTTAGCAGCAGTAACTCTAAGATCATCAAGAAGTCTTTTAATCTTAATAGTTATCTTGTATTCTATCACCTTTCCAGATAAGTTGATCACCAAAAATGAATCCTCTTCCCTTTCTCCCAAAACAATACTCCAAACAGTAGATCGAATCGACCATCCTTCGAGAAGTGGATTCATATAGTCATCAGTATTAACACGGTACCTAAGCGACCACACATAACACCCTTACCTCATTTCATAGATAGTAAAATCTCTAGAGCCAATATAATCTCTAAGAACAACAATCAAACAACCACACGTCTCAAACAATCTCCCTTTTAGATGCAATATTTAAGGCCTTTATAAGTTTATAAACAAAGGAAGATTATTTCCTAAAGGCTCGAAGAAGTTCCTTCCTCACTGCAAGCCTTGATGGATTAGTATGGTTGTTAAAATTGGATGGTTATGATCTTCAATATTTAACTTATAATGCTTAAGGTACCTATCCTTAATTTCTAGCCAATGGATTGCGTCATTTTAATATATTGCACTATCAAAATGATCAAAACTGAATAAGTTAAGTCGGTCCATGCACAGTCTCCAGTTGCATGACTCTGAACAATATGTTTGTATATCAATGTCAGAAGATGTTGATCCCAATCCTTGATCGATTCCTTATGTTGTCTGAGGTTAAATTACCTTGGATAAATCCAAAATAACCTGTTGTAGAAACTTTGTGTGTATATTAAAGTGTATGCGGAATCTACACCTTAATACTCTAGAAGTAAAATCAATGAAACAGTAAATATGAATGAACAAGATATAACCAAACGCTCCAATATTATTAGATTAATAATACGAGCACTCTTAACTAGTACTAGGGTTTACAACCTTGAAGCTTCTCTAAATCGAATTGACAACTATGAAAACTTATAAACTCATATACTCTTATCTTAACTAATGCCATAGAGCCTCATTTTATAAACTAAGGAGTCCTAGTCGGCTTACAGTAAACTCCTTTAAATCCTGAAGAACTCAACATGAGTGGCTTCAAGTGTATGACTAGTTCCCATAGTGAACATATCTTTAGGGCTATCTTGATCATATGAACAAGCAGTATTAACTGTTGGACAAACAACATTAAGTTTAAAGCTACCAGTAGTAATATCAGGACTGACATTATTAACATATGGTCCAGCAACATTAACTTCTTTAGGACTGCTATCATCATTAAACTTATCTTTTGCATCATTCTCATTATCTTCAACCTGCTTTTGATCATCAGCAGCAGATTTTGGTTCACCATTATCAACATCCTTTGAAAGTGAATCAAAATATGAAGCATCTTTCCAAATTAGCATCATAATGCAATCTTAACTAATTTCTTCTGATGTACCTGCATTGAGTTCTCCATGTATACCTGCAGATTCATTAAAGATTGTACCTGCAGCAACTGGTACATAATTCATAGATTGGGTTAGAGAATCAATATCAAACAGCCACTTTGGACCATTCCCTTCTATCATAGGCTTATTCTCTAAAAACCCAATATGCAAGTTTTCTTCTACCCTCCTGGTTCTTGTGTTGTATACCCTAAAAGCTTTACTACTCAAGGGATATCCAACAAAGAAACCTTCATCACTTTTGCCATCAAACTTGCCTAAACTGTTTAAAGTATTAAGAATGGTAACATGACATCCAAATGGTCTCATAATGCTTAGAGTTGGTTTAAAGCCTCTATTTTGTACATAGCAAGCAGTACTAACTGCTTCAGCCCAAAATGTGATAGGTAACTTAGAATCATCTAACATTGTTCTAGCAGCCTCAATTAGTGTCCTATTCCTCCTCTCAGCTACACCATTTTGCTAAGGAGTTCTGGCTATACTATATTCCCTCTTAATACCTTTCCCTCTGCAAAAATAATCCATAACTTTGTTCTTAAACTCTGTTCCATTATCACTCCTGATTATTTTCACTTTCTTATCCACTAGGTTTTCTATTACTTTGATAAAGTTCTTAAGGATCTCACTGGTTTCATCCTTAGATGTTAAAAAGAAAACCCATGTAAATCTACTATAATCATCAGTGACTACTAAGCAATACTTCTTATGCATTAAGCTACTCATAAAGGTTGGACCAAACAAATCCATATGTAGCATAAACAAAGGCTTAGTAATTGGATTCAGAACTTTGGACTTACAAGAAGCTCTGTGTTGCTTCCCTTTAAGAAAAGCAACACAGGTTTGTCCTTTCTAGGAATTTTAAGAAGTGTCTAATTTTTATCAGGCAACTTAAAATTTGGAAATAAGACAAGACATTCAGTGTCTATAAAAAGGACATAGTTCTTTTTGTCACACATCTGTGAGACACTAAAAGATTAAATTTTAACTCATTGACAAAGTATACATCTTCAAAATCAAGATTATCAGTCTTAAGAGTTCCTTTACCAGTAATTTTACCACCATATGCACCTCCTCCAAATGCAACATAACCTCCATCAAACTGCTTGAAATCAAAGAGATAAGCTATGTTTCCAGTCATGTGCCTTGAGCATCCACTGTCAACAAATCCTTTATCATCATGTTGTGGCTTGCCCTGCATAAAAGAATAAGGAAATTAGATTCCTTTGGGGACCCAAGCCATTACTGACTTGGATCTGCCTCGTGCATCAATGTAGTTGTGTCTTTTAAAAGCAAGTGATGCACCATTAGATTTGGTAGGTCTCCAAACCCAATATGCTGAGGACTTTACAACATTAACCCCTTTTACCCTAACAGCATTAACTTGTCCTGAATAAGACCTAGCAGTATTAACTGCATAATGCCTTCCAGTATAATAGTGTCTCTTTGCTTCATGCACAGATCTTCTAGTTAATGTTGTTTGCTTATAAAAAGGCCTCTTAGCAGTTGATTGTGCTTGTTTTGAAAAATGTGTCTTTGATTTAGCACTATGAACTGCTGTTTTGGGGTGAGCAGTATTAACTGGCCTAACAGTATTAAGTGGTGTGAGGCCAGTTTTCAACAAAACTGCTTTGGGAGACATATTCCTGAGTACATTAGGGTGTGTGTTTTTGGCATCCACCCTATTGTAGTTATTTCTAGATACTATGTCTCTTCTTTGATGATTATGACAATTAATCTGCAAATGATTAAAACTTCCACATATATAGCAAGCCTTGTTATACATCACAAAATCTTTTCCTAGTTGATTGGACTTCTGTCCATTCCAATTCCTCTGATTCCCCCTAGGAGATTGTGATCTATACATTTCTGCATACCTAACTGACTTTTTAACTGGTTTTTCATGATTTTCAGGTTTTGTAAACTCTACCTTTTTATTAGCAGGAAAAATAGTTTCTTTCTTTATCAACATTAAGTGGAGATTCAACAAAGTACGTTTTCTTGGAATACTTGTTCTTCTCACCAATGAATCATCAAAGAATTTTCTTTATAATTAATATGATTTTTATCACAAACATCATTAGACTCTTGCTCACTATTCTCAGGACCATACCCTTTGAATTCAGGCTCTTTGAATTCATCAAGACCAGAATAAGACAGATTCAGCTTTTTTAGTCTATTATAGATTAAAGGATGAGGTGGAGGAACTGCACTATACCCTAAACCCTTTTTACTTTTGTCAGTTATCTGACTTCCTAACAATGATCTATGTTTTTGAGGCCTTTATCAAATTTCTAATTTTTAAATCAATGCCATCTTTTTTGCTTAAATTTTCATCAAAAACTCACTTTTAAGACATTTATTCATTAGTCTTTACAAAGATTACTTCTCTTTTACAGAACTGTTGGGACTTTAATAGACTTTATGGTTATTAGGAAGTTACTACTGCTCAGGTACATAATGGAAAATTATGCTAAGTAGTTAGGTATGGTAGTATAATGTTACCACTGCTAGTTACTACTATTAGTATAATTTAGTACTGATAGCATAAAGTTACTGCTGTTAGTTGAAGTTAAGACTGTTCAGTGTTGAAGACTAAAATATAAGCTAAGTAGTTAGTGCTGCAAGTAGTAAAAGTTAAGACTGCTAGTACAAGTTACTACTATTAGTATATATTAGTACTGCTAATACTAATGTTACTACTACTTATGTTTATTAGTGCTGCTGGTAGAAGGATTACAACTGTTTGAAGACTTTCTACTGTCAAGAGGATAAAGACGAATTAAAGAGATAAAGATTGTTTAGAGAACAAGAATGCGTGTGAAGATAAGTATTGAGATATTTATGTACAAGATATACATAATGTATTTATTTAGAAGATTATGTTTTTGCTTAGAAAAGATTGAGATATCTTAAGATTGTATTGTAAGCCGACTAGGACTCCTTAGTCTATAAAAGTAGGCTTGATACACAATAAAATATACAATATAATACCACAAGAGTAATTAAGAAAATTCCCTAAGGAAAATTCACTCTTAAAAGATATATATAATATATAATATACGTATGTTTTCCGGAAAGTATGATTTCCCGGGTCGTTTTCCCAACGATTTGAGAAATTGAAACCTCGCTTGATATTGGATACTGATTTGAATGGGTTCGAAGATTGATTGGGTTTTCTATAACTACTAATTAAAAGCACAATTAAAAACAAGCAATTAAAAACAATTAAAGCACAAAAACAATTAACGGGACAAATAAAACGCGACTAATAAGCAAGTATACTAAATTTAACTCCTAAAAATTCTAACTAAATTTCTAAACCTAAATTAGGACAAAAGAAAATTTTAAGAAAAAGAAAAATATTTTTTTTGATTATTTTTGAATTTATTATGATTTAAAAACTAATTTAATCTAATTAAATCCTAAAAAATAGCAAATTAAGTCCTAAAAAATTAGAAAAATGATTTTTAAACTTAGAAAAGTCTAAAATAACATAAAAACTCAGAAAACTATTTTTAAAATTAAAATCCTATTTTTAAACTTAAAATTAAAGGCTCAAAAATGAAAATTAAAATCTAAAAGGTGTAAAAATGATTTTACTGGATGTAATCCTAAAAGTAATTTTTATAATACTAAAAACTATTTTTTTGATATTTTATAAAACTTTTTTCTATTTTTTATGATTTTTCAAAATTAAAAACTTAAGAAAAATGATTAAAAATAAAATACTTAATGGAAAAATACGAAAAATTCAGGAAAAGTCAAAGACAATACAAAGTTTGGGGAAAAAATAAGAAAACTTACCCAGCTTATCTAATAAGCTGGGTAAATGAGCTTATATGCTACGGCTTATTAAGAAAGAAGGGAATTAAAAGGTGTATAAGTATCAAAAGGGTGGAGTTATGGATGGATGAGCTATTGAAGCAAGTTGGTAAGACGTATGGTGTATAAGAGAGAGGTCTTGGGTTCGAGGTCTGGCAACCCCTTTTTGCTACTTTTTTTTATTTTTCAATTTTTTCAAAAACTAAGAGTTGAAACTTAAAAAGGACATGATTTTGAGCACTCTTTGTAAAAATAAATTTAACTGAAACTCAAAATTAAGCTCTAAAAGAGATTATGAAAAAGCTGTTACAGAAAGTGGGTGTTTAAGCTTGCTTTTGCTTGATTCTACTTAACCACTTGTAAAAAGCTCAAATTAAGTTCAAATTGAAAAATAAAAGATGTTAAGCTAATTTTAATAAGCTAAGATCCATTTAAACAATTTATGTTAACTGAACTTCAAAATCAAAATGCAAAACTCAGAAATAAACTCTTAAAAGCTAAAATTCTAATAAGCTAAAATCCTTTATTATAGTAAACTGGTCCTGGGCAGGGGGATTTAAATAACTAGCTAAACTATTATAAGCTACTATTTAGTTTATAAAATCTTAAACCTTTAAGCATAGAATCTATATTTTAAGCTATTGCTTTATGACCTTACTGTTTTGGCTTTGGGATTTTTTTGTAACTTTTAATATGTATTTCTTAAACTAATTAAGCTAGAAATGAATGGCAAGTCTATTATATATTAAGCTTACGGACTATCTTAAGCTATATGAAAATAAGCCCCTAGACCCTACAATAATAAGCTGAAATGAAGTTTAAAAGTTCAGCAGTACTAACTGATGTTAGTACTGCTGACTTTTGAACTTCATTTCAGCTTATTATTGTAGGGTCTAGGGGCTTATTTTCATATAGCTTATAGAATAGTCGTAGCTTAATATTAGAATAGACTTGCTTTCAATTTCTAGCTTAATTATTTCAGGTTATAGATAATACAGATTAAAGTTTTCAAAAAAATCCAAAGCAAAAACAGTAGGTCATATACAATAGCTTTAAAATTTAGATTTCTTGCTTATAGGTTTAGATTTTTAAAACTAGAATAGTAGTGATATTAAGTTGTTAGCTAGTTTTTAAAAGCAAGGAGCCAGTTTAGCTTAATAAGGATTTTAGCTTATTAGAATTTTAGCTTTTAAGAGTTTATTTCTGAGTTTTGCATTTTGATTTTGAAGTTCAGTTAACATAAATTGTTTAAATGGATCTTAGCTTATTAAAATTAGCTTAACATCTTTTATTTTTCAATTTGAGCTTAATTTGAGCTTTTTACAAGTGGTTAAGTAGAATCAAGCAAAAGCAAGCTTAAACACCCACTTTCTGTAACAGCTTTTTCATAAGCTCTTTTAGAGTTTAATTTTGAGTTTCAGTTAAATTTGTTTTTACAAAGAGTGCTCAAAAGCATGTCCTTTTTAAGTTTCAACTCTTAGTTTTTGAAAAAATTGAAAAATAAAAAAAAGTAGCAAAAAGGGGTTGCCAGACCTCGAACCCAAGACCTCTCTCTTATACACCATACGTCTTACCAACTTGCTTCAATAGCTCATCCATCCATAACTCCACCCTTTTGATACTTATACACCTTTTAATTCCCTTCTTTCTTAATAAGCCGTAGCATATAAAATCATTCTACCCCATGTATTAGTTATAAGACTGGGTAAGTTTTCTTATTTTTTCCCCAAACTTTGTATTGTCTTTGACTTTTCCTGAATTTTTCGTATTTTTCCATTAAGTATTTTATTTTTAATCATTTTTCCTAAGTTTTTAATTTTGAAAAATCATAAAAAATAGAAAAAAGTTTTATAAAATATCAAAAAAATAGTTTTTAGTATTATAAAAATTACTTTTAGGATTACATCCAGTAAAATCATTTTTACACCTTTTAGATTTTATTTTTCAATTTTTGAGCTTTTTTTAAGTTTAAAAAATAGGATTTTAAGTTAAAATAGTTTTCTGAGTTATTTATGTTATTTTAGAGCTTTTCTATAGTTTTAAAAATCATTTTTCTAATCTTTTTAAGATTAATTTTCTATTTTTTAGGATTTAATTAGATTAAAATTAGTTTTTAAATAATAAAGATTCCAAAATAATCAAATAAAAATATTTTTCTTTTTCTTAAATTTTCATTGTGTCCTAATGTAGGTTCTAGAATTTAGTTAGAAATTTTTAGGGAGTTTAATTTAGTATACTTGACTTATTAGTCGCCGTTTTATTTGTCCGTTAATTGTTTTTTGTGCTTTATTGTTTTTATTGCTCGTTTTTTAATGTGCTTTTTATTAGTAGTCATAGAAATACCCAATCAATCTTCGAACCCATTCAAATCAGTATCCAATATCCAAGCGAGGTTTCAATTTCTCAAAAAACAAATTTTTTTTTTTTTTTTTTTTTTCATTGGGAAAACAACGGGTAAATCTTACTTTTCCAGAAATCATAAGTATTTATATATTTTTTATATCTTTTAAGAGTGAAATTCATTAGGGATTTTTCTTAATTACTTTGTGGTTTTATGATTGTTATTTTATTGTGTATCTCTAGCCTAACTTTTGTAGGACTAAGGAGTCCTTAGTCGGCTTTACAATACCAATACTTAAGATATATCAAATCTTTTCTAAGCAAAAAACATATATCTTCTAAATAAATAAATTATGTTAATCTTGTACATAAATTATCTCAATATCTTATCTTCACACGATTCTTGTTCTCTCAAACAATCTTTATCTCTTTATTCGCTCTTTTATCCTTCTTGACAAGTAGAAAGTCTTAAACAGTTGTAATCCTTTCTTTTTAACCAGCAGCAATAAGAAACATTTATGTAGTAAGTAAACTTAGTATTAGCGTATAATATTTTACTATTCTGTAGTTTACTTGTTACTAGGCAGGTTTTAACTTTTACTACTTGAGCAATAAATACTTAGCTTATATTGTAGTCTTCAAAACTGAACAGTTCTTAACTTCAACTTAACAGCAGTTAACTTTATGCTATCAGTACTAAATTATACTAAATAAGTAGTAACTAGCAGTGGTAACATTATACTACCAGTACTAACTACTTAGCATAATTTCCATTATGTACCTGAGCAGTAGTAACTTCTAATAATCCATAAAGTCTTTTAAGTCCCAACAGTTCTTAAAAGAGAAGTATCTTGTAAAGACTATGAAATAAATGTGCTTAAAAGTGAGTTTGAAAAATTTAAGCAAGAAAAAGATGGCATTGATTTTAAAATTGAGAAATTTGATAAGGCCTCAAAAGACTTAGATCAGTTGTTAGGGCAGTCAAGATAACTGACAAAAGTAAAAATGATTTAGGGACAGTACGTCTCCTCCACCTCATCTTTAATATATACTTGCCTAAAAAGCTTGATCTGTCTTATTCTGGTCTTGATGAATTCAAAGAGCCTGAATTCAAAGGTTATAGTCCTGAGAATAGTGAGCAAGGGTCTAATGATGTTTGTGATAAAAAATCAGATAATTATAAAGAAAATTCTGATGAGTCTTTGGTAGAAGAACAAGTATCACAAGATAAAAGTAGCTTTGTTGAATCTTCACTTAATTTGGGTGTACAAGAAAATGTTTTTCTGTTATTTAAAGGTAGAGTTCACAAAACCTTGAAATATATGAATAACCAGTTAAAAAGGTCAGTTAGGTTATGTTTCCCCCAATATACCCCCTAATCAAGAAATGTATAGTTCACATCTCCTAGGGGGATTTAGAGGAATTGGAATGAACAGAGTCCATATCAACTAGGAAAGATTTTTTTCAATGTATGTTTGCTTCGTGATGTATAACAAGGCTTGCTTTATATGTGGATGTTCTTAATCATTTGCTGAATTAATTGTGTTAACCATTAAAGAAGAGCATAGTATCTGATATAATTACAATAGGGTGGATGCCAAAACCACACACCCTAGTATAAACAGGAATATGTCTCCAAAAGCGTTTTATTGAAAAACTGGCTCCACTCACTTAATACTGTTAGGCCTATTGTTAATGTGCTCACCCCAAAAACAGCAGTTCATAGTGCTTAACAAAAGACACATTTTTCTAAAAATGCAAAATCAACTGCTTAGAGGCCTTTTTATAGCGAAACAAATTAACTAGAAGATCTGTGCATGCAGCAAAGAGACACTATTATACTAGAAGGCCTAAAGCAGTTAATACTGCTAGGTCATATACAAGGACAAGTTAATGTTGTTAGGGTAAAAGGGGTAAATGTTGTAAAGTCCTCAGCATATGGGGTTTGAGGACTTGCAACCCTAATGGTGTCACTGCTTTTAAAAGACACAAAAAACTCATTGATGCATGGGCGAATCCAAGTTAGTAATTGCTTGGGTCCCAAAGGAATCTAATTTCCTTATTTCTTTATGTGCAGGGCAAGCCACAACATGATGATAAAGGTATTCTTGACTGGGATGCTCAAGGACATTGACTGGGAACAAAGCTTTATCTTCTTAGAATTTTTAGGAATTTGATGGAGGTTATGTGGCATTTGGCTTGGAGGCTGCGCATATAGTGGTAGAAATTACTGGTAAAGGAACACTTAAAATAATAGTCTTGATTTTAAAGATGATGACTTTGTCATATGATGTTAAAATAATCTTTCTTTAGTGTCTCTTAGAGGGTGTGACAAAAAGAACTATGTCCTTTTTACTGACACTGAATGTCTTGTATTATCTCCAAATTTTAAGTTGCCTGATGAAAATCAGATACTTCTTAGAATTCCTAGAGAAGACAATATGTACAGTTTTAATATGCATAACATAGTTCCTAAAGAGAATTTGACTTGTCTTGTTACAAGGCTACATATTGATTGAATCATATGCTCTCATGGCACAGAAGACTTGGGACACATTAATTTTAAAAACATAATTAGCTTGTCAAGGATAATTCTAGGAAGAGGAGTGCCTACAAACATTTTGATAATGACCAAACCTGTGTTGCTTGTCTTAAAGGGAAGCAACACAGAGCTTCTTGTAAGTCCAAAGTTCTGATCCATTAATAAGCTTTGTTTTTATGCTACATATGGATTTGTTTGGTCCAACCTTTGTGAATAGCTTAATGCATAAGAAGTATTGCTTAGTAGTCATCGATGATTATATTAGGTTTACATGGGTTTTCTTTTTAACAACTAAGGATGAAACCAGTGAGTTCCTTAAGAACTTTATCAAAGAAATAGAAAACCTAGTGGATAAGAAAGTGAAAATAATCAGAAGTGATAATGGAAAGTGTTTAAGACAAGTATAGATGATTTTTGTAGAGAAAAAGGTATTAAGAGAGAATATATTGTAGCTAGGACTCCTCAGCAAAATGGTGTAGCTGAGAGGAGGAATAGGACAGTAATTGAGGCTGCTAGAATAATGTTAGCTAACTTTAAGTTACCCACCACATTTTGGGCTGAAGCAGTTTCTACTGCTTGCTATGTACAGAATAAGGTCTTAGTAGTTAAGCCTTATAACAAGACACCTTATGAACTTTTTAGAGGTTTTAAACTAGCTCTAAGTTTTATGAGACCATTTGGTTGTCATGTTACTATTCTTAATACTTTAGACAGTTTAGGCAAGTTTGATGGCAAAAGTGATGAATGTTTCTTTGTTGGATATTCTTTGAGTAGTAAAGCTTTTAGGGTATACACACTAGAATTAGGAGGGTAGAAGAAAATTTGCATATTAGGTTTTTAGAGAATAAACCTATGATAGAAAGGAATTGTCCAAAATGGCTATTTGATATTGATTCTCTAACCTAATCTATGAACTATGTACCAGTTACTGCAGGTGCAATTTTTAATAACTCTGTAGGTACATCAGATGAAATCAGTCAAGATTGCATTGTGATGCCAATTTGGAAAGATACTTCATACTTTGATTCACCTACCAAGGATGTTGATAATGGTGAACCAAAAACTGCTGATGATGCTCAAAAGCAGGTTGAAGATGGTCAAAATAATGTGAATGCTAAACAAGATAAGTTTGTAGATGATAGCAGTACTAAAGATGTTAATGCTGGGCAACATGTTAATACTGTCAGTACTGATGTTAATACTGGTAGTCTTAACTATTGTATTGGCCTTAATTTAATTACTGTCTAGTTCAATGAACTTGAGTATACCTAAGATATGTTCACCATGGGAGTTAGTCCTACACTTGAAGTCACTCATATTGAGTCCTTCAGTGATGAAGATGAACCAGAAGTTGATTTTGGGGAACATACCACAGAATTGTATCAGTTTTCAACCACTCCAATATCATGAATTCATAAAGATCACCTAATTGATAATGTGTAATTGGTGGATATGAATATGTCATTGTTTCAGAACAAGAGAATGACATAAAACCTACTTCTGACATAGGATTTCTCAATGATGTATATGACAGAAAACACATGATACCTGAATACTTGTTTATATGTTGTTTACTATATAGTTTAAAACCAACAAGCATTGCTAAAGCTCTATCTCGAATATCCTTAGGTGAGCAATGCTAGGAAGAGCTTCTACAATTAAACTTTAACATGTTTTTGGATACTGGTGGATCTGCCTTAATAGATGAAGGACTTTGGAACAAAATGGTTGTACTTCAGGAAAAAGAAAGATAAAAGGGGAATTAGATTAGGAACAAAGCAAGGTTAGTCTAGCATAGGGTCATAGACAAGAAGAAGGTATTGATTATGAAGTTAGTATTTGATCTGTGGAACGAATTGAGGAAATAGATTGTTTTTGGCTTATTCTCTTTTATGGTTTTTTCTAGTATATCTAATGGATGTAAGAGTGCTTTCTTATATGGAACCTCTTTTGAGGAAGAAGTTATGTTACTCAACCACCAGGATTTTTAAAGATTCCGTCATCCAGACAAAGTTTATAGGTGGTTAATGTCTCTTTATGGTTTGCTTCAACGCACCAAGAGCATGGTTATGAAACTTTTGGGCTAATATTCTAATTGGAAAATAGGTTTAAAAGAGACAAGATATATCAAACATTGTTTATAAAGAAGTAAAAAGGAGATATTTTTCTTGTACAGGTGTATGTTGATGACATTATCTTTGGCTCTACAAACAAGGAGTTATGTACTGGATTTGAGAAGCTAATGAAGGATAAGTTTTAGATGAGTTCTATAGGAGAACTTACTTTCTTTCTAGGATTACAAGTACAACAGAAGGAAGATGGAATATTTATCAGTTAGGATAAATATGTAGCTGGATTTTGAAGAAATTCAACTACTCTGATGTGAAGTCCGCTTCAACTCCTGTTGATTTGGAAAAGCCTTTGGTCAAGGATGGAGATGCTGATGATGTTGATGTACATCTCTATAGATCTATGATTGGGTCTTTGATGTATCCACAGATCTAAAACCAGATATTTGTTGTGCAGTATGTGCTGGTTGCTTAGATTTTAAGTTACTCCAAAGAATCACATCTATTAGCAGTGAGAGAATTTTTAGAGATATTTTAAAAGGCAAACCAACTTTAGCCTGTGTAATGTATAGGGATTTCTCATTGAACTGGTTGCTTACTATGATAGTGACTATGCTAGAGAAACTCAAGATAGGAAGTCTAAAAAAACCCCCCAAAAAAAATTAATAAAAAAAAAAACAACTGGTGGTTGTCAGTAGTTTTTAGGAAACATGTTCGATATTTGGCTGGTAAGAAGCAATTTGTGGCTGCACTTGTAAAAATGAAGGTTGATATGTGGTTGGTGCTAGTTGCTAATGGACAATGTACTCTGGGATTCATAACAATTGCTGGATTATGGTTACATTTGCTTGAAATAATGTCATAATATTGACAATAACTGTTCTATCTGCATTTTGAAAATTCTCTGTTCAACATTCTAAAAACAAATCATTTTTATTAAAAAAGGAGTTTAGGCATCTTTTTATAAGAGATTGCCAATGCTAAAAAGTTAATACAAATGGTTAAAATTCATACTGATTATAATATTGCAGATCTTCTTACAAAATGTTTTGATGCAGGCAGATTTCAGTACTTGGTCTCAAGTATTGGAATGCTTAATCCTTAAATGTCTATATCTCTTTATGTTTTTGTAAAAGTTTTGTAAAGGATTAATATTGTTGGACTAATCACTTCAGTACTGTAGTATAATTTTAAACCGCTTGTTATACTTAAGACTGCTTGTTAAAACTGTTAGTTATACTTAATGCTGTCAAGAAGAAAATACTTTGGATTTTGTATTTTTGGATATAAACTAACATCTGCAGGTAAAGCATATTGAATACCTGATGTTGAATACTTCACCTTTGAAGTAATGTTTTTGATGAGAAACGTTATTTGATCTTGGTTCTCAAGTTTTAACTTTTATTCATGGGTTATGCATAAATATGGATCCTCATGTATTCGTTCATTGTCTATCTAGTCTTTTTAGATATGCTCGTGACTGATTAGAGGCTATGTGTTGTTTAATTACTTATATAAGTGTTAATTACGGATAGACTTTTGTTAATACTGCTAGGCAGAAAATTACTACTGCCAGGTAAAAGTTAATGCTATTGAGATGACATGGGAACTAAAGTTACAACTATTTTAACAAATTCTTATCTCTGAAGGCATTGTTTGAGGGGTGGTCCTTATTGATACCAACCAAAAAGCATGGATGAATGGATGTGACTATTAGCATAAGTATGTTCAAAAGAATCAAAAACATCTAGGCATATCAAGAGGTTAGGACTCCAAGATTCTCAGTATAGTGCTCCCTGATAAAAGGTTGCGTGATGAGGCTGTCCATATGGATGTTAGGTGTCAAAATGGAAAGGGCTTGCCACTACCTGTTCTTGCAACGAAGTAGAGCAGGCCAGTGGATAACAATCAAATAAGACCAATCATGGCAACACTTAATGGATCAAATCCTTCAGGGATATTGTTACAGTCTAGTGGTCCAGGTGCCATATACTAAATGGGGGGATGTGGTGCTTGATAGGTTTGAGATTACATCTAAACAGTCTAATGATCCACCTCTCTCAAGAGGTAACACACTTGGAAGTGGGGAGGACAGTATGAAACTATTGGAATTGATGGAATTTTGTACACAACTGTCATATAAAAACAGAAAGAGTGTCTTGGTAAGCTAAAGAAATGAGAGATTATGTGAGCTTAAAAATAGAAAGAGAGATGTTGCTAAAAACAGAAATTGGTGATTTATGTGTGAAAAAGAATTATAAGGAGAGATAATTGTGAGCATAAAAACGAAAGAGAGCTTGTGTGAATTCAAATTTGAATTTTTGGGGGATGAAAGGTTGCTTTTTGGAATGAAATTTGGGTGCTTATTGGTGTCTTATTATTAATGCTCCTCAGCTTCAACTTAATGTTGCTACGCTTAAGTTAATGCTGTTAGGCTGTTAAGCTTAAATTAGTGATGCCCATATTTGTTTATGATGTTAAGCATAAGTTAATGCTGCCAGTTCAAGTTTCTGCTGCTGAGGGTGATTTTATAAATACTTTGATTAAGGGTTTCATTTACTTCTTTAATTGATTTCAATCATTCAAATACTCTCTAACCATAAACCCTAACTCGATTTTCATCTTTGATTCTCCAAAGTCATCATTATGTCAAGCCCTATGTTTGCTGAAACGCACAATGTGGTCGCGTTCTTGAAAAAACCAGTGAAAGTGATGGGTTTGCAGAGATAATTGATTTCCTGAAAGCAAGTTTTGTTCATTATGCTTTAACAGTCAATCCAATCATCTACACATCTTGTATTGAACAATTTTGGGCAACTGCCAAGGTACAGACAGTTAACGGAGTGCGTCAGTTACAAGCCCTAGTTGATAAAAAGAGGGTTATCATTACGGATAGTAAGCTCATTAGGAGAGATCTTTTAATTGGATGCTTGCAGAAGGTACTGATTTGTTTCTCAATTGGCAACTATTTTTGGAAGAACTGACACGTATAGGGTATGAAAAGCCTTCTCAAGAGCTTACTTTTTTTAAAGCCTTATTCTCTCCACAGTGGAAGTATTTCATTCACACTATTACACAACGTCTAAGTGCTAAATCCACTGCATGGAATAAGTTCAGTAGTTCAATGGCTTCTTTGATCATATGCTTGGCAACAAATCAGAAGTTTATTCTGTCTAAGTACATTCCTTATGCTATAGTGAAACACTTTGTGTTGACAATCCGTCAATTTCAGGTCGTTATTTTATTCGCGAGTATTAATTATAATTTTTATTTTTATGTTAAGTTATGAACTCACGATTAACCGGAAGAAATTAGGGTTTACGTTTGCAAATTAAGTAACGTCAACGAAGAACCGGAGAATCCTACGTTCAGCATCGACGTTTATATTTTCAAAATGTCGCAGAAATATTTTTATTACATTTGTTTTTATTTTTCGTGTCTCGAACTATTTTTTCGTTTTACGAAAAATGACTACAAATCGTACCTTTTTAAATATCGAACTTTGAAAATACCCGCATTTGCAAATTGTGGGACAAGTTTTAATAAAAACTCATCCCACTTACCCCTTGTTAGGGGCGGCAAAAAAGGATCAAAGGGTAGCCAAGTGGCCTTCTCCCACCATGCCCTTGCATGCATACTTTATACAAAAACCAATGTTGCTATCATTTTTCTCATAGTTCACAAAAACTCTTCACACACTCCTCTCTTGTTCCCTCTCCCTTGCCGAATTCACCATCATCACCATACCAATTCCATAAAAATTTTACCAATCAAATAATAACCACACATGCTATAATGAATCCCATATAAAATGAAGGTGTTTTGAAGTGAATAAGAGCCTTTTTCAAGAAGGTTTTTATATCATTTGGGGCTGAAGTTATAAGAAGGTTTATACAAGATATTTGAATAAAGAAAAATGGTGAACACAAGTATTTTGGGTGGAGTTTAAGCTTAAGATTGAAGCCTTCATCAAGCTTGTTCTTATTTTGATCATTTTGATCTTATCTACATTTTCTTGTGGTAAAACCATCATAAGTTTTGTTATCATTTTATTTCTATTTCATTATATGTATATACATGTATTGTATCTTGATGATCAAGTAATAAAAAGTAGCATGCATGTGTAGATCTAGGATAAAAATGACTAAATCAACCACTAAAACTTGCTAGAACTCATTTAGCAAATTTTAGTGTTGTTGTAACAGTAAGTTCTGGAGATTTTTAATAATTTTTAGACATTGATTTGATTTACACTAGGTTGTAGATAATTGAATGTGATAATGCTGGCTTATGGGGAATACTCAAATGAGAAAGTAAAAATTGACCAAGTTATGGACCTATTTTACCAAAAGACATCAAATCTGACCTTGCTGGACAGAACGTATAAAAAGTCATGATTACGTACTGAGTTTGTTAAAAACCTAAAACTGTAAGACCTAGATAAAATCATGTAGGTTCTGTACCAATTGGATGATCAATGAATTAATTACGGTTTGAAAATGGCATCAAAAATGGTGAAAGTGAATTTTCAGCCAAAAATGCCAACTTGACCTTTGTATGATAAAGTGACCTTAATTATATATTTATTTAAAATAAGTATAAAAATGACTTATGATTTATAATATACATTTAAAAATGAAATACGGAATGTAATTTTTATAAAGATACTACAATTATGGTTTGAACGAATGGTTATATTTTTGTTGAGCTAAACATATAATTTTTTTTTTACGTCTTTATCTCTACTAAAATTTTATAAAGCGTTTTTGAGCTAACAACCCGAGAATGATCAGGACCACTTTTGGGAACTTTTATACATGTTGAACCCTACTGCTAATAACTAACCCGACATCGAGAACCCGAAAATTACTTTAAAACTCATAAACAAGCTTAAAATAGACTATATAACCATATCGGGCCGTTAGGCCCAATGTATATGAATGGACATATTGGACTTAACTTTGGACCCAACCCACTTGGGCCAATTATTTGGGTTAAGATCTGGGTTTGGACTTATAAATGGGACTAAAGTTACTTAATTGACTCATAATATGGGCCTATTGGGCCTTTGACAAAATTGGTAATAATATGATGTAAAATAGCTAAGTTTAGTACATGTTAAACATTATAGAAGAAGATGAGAAATAAACACTTGGGGAATTATAAATTGTTTGATCATATAATGATACATATATATATACTTTATAAGTATTTATATGTGAATTTTATTTTATCAACTAGAAACCTAAGACCCATACATTTTGTATAGGTTCCGGGTGATTACGTGTCGACGTCCAAGTTCGACTATCGCCATTACTTTCTTCCGATATTATCAAGTAAGTTCATAGCCTCGTATTTTTTTTACTTTAATTGTTTTAGAAACCCGCGAGGGAAATAACATGCTTGTTTTTAAAATAGAACACAAGGGACCCGAATGTATGCTAATAGCCTTGATTAATATAAGTTAGCTTAACTCGCTAGATAAAAGACCCGCGGATCATCATGAATTTTAATTGCCGGGAAAGGCCAGGCATTAGCTGTTACATGAAGTAGTACTATTTGGAGGCTACCACCTCCGTCTCGTGCGAACTAGCTATCGTCTTGTGTGGGAAATTTGGGACCACACGGATGCATTGTATAGAGAATACGATAACTTATAGCGAGATTTAGAGTGTATAGTGGGCATTATATTGGCAAATATATGGTATGGTTCGATGTCATGAGGCTTAAATAAAACCTCGATATAACTTTGTATGCCACTTCGTTATATCCAAAAGAACTATTGAAAAATGATACTGGTGTTCGGAAATTATTTTATTGTTTATAATATAAACTCTATGGATTCTCCAACATTATTGTTGATTTTAGCTTGTTTATCTCAGGTCCTTTGAAGTAATTCGCGGTGAGGGAGATATGGAAGGCCCACTAAATAATTATTCATTTGAAAATGTTTGTTAAAACGTTGTATGATGGTTGTTTAAAATATTGGAGACGTGATGTAACTTTATTTTTTTTCAAATGATGGAATTCTCTTATAAAAGCCTTGTTTTGAGTCATTTTCTATGATTTGATTTATTGTGCTATGATGTTACACCATTGGACCCTTCGTCTGACCGAGCTAAATTAGAGGGTGTTTTCACTTAGATGGGGTGTCCTTCTTGATGTATCCTCGTTTTCTATAAGTTTTCATCAATCAACAACTTAGAGATATGTCAACTCATAAGAAGATTTTTGTTAATCCCTTTCACACAAAGAAAGTTTTTGCTAATATGAAGAGAGCTGGAAAGGATTTTTCCCGAGCCGAACCACGTTGGGGATGCCCATGATCCCAACGAAATGGTTGACATTCCCGATGATGAGGAGTTAGTAGATTATAATGAGGATGATGAATAAGAACCTGAAGAAGAACCTAAAGAAGAACTTGAGGACGAAACGAAGGAAGAACCTGGAACCAAATAAGGGCTATGGGAATCAGTTTGCCCAACATCTAAAACACACTGCCCTATGGTAATATGAAATGGTTGTTAGTGGAGGATGAATAAAAGTAAATGAATGAACAAAATGTTAATGATGAGGATGTCGAGGATGAGGAGGTTGAGATTGAGGTCGATAACGATGCGGAGTTGATCTTTCCTTATGAGGTGGAGGGTGACCAAACCCCGCCACCTAGAGATTAGTCTTCTGATTCTGAGCCGTCTAATGCGGAGTCATCTGATTCTGAGTCAGAGGACGAGTAGATTGAGGTTGCACCCGAGGTTGATGTTGCACCCGAGGTTGAGATTGCACCTGAGGTTGATGTTGGACCCGAGGCTACTATTGGGACTTCTACCCAAAAGCCTTATGTTATTCGTGACTTTCTGAGGGGCTTATATAAGGTAGGAGAGTTATCTTCTGCTCGTGACTCATCCTATGTTAGTGGATTGGAACCTTGGGCATTGAGGCGTGACTTAGAGGCTACCCGTACTCGAGCTAGACTTATTGAGGCCGAGGTAGGTACCAACCGTACTGAGATCATGGCTCTTTTGGACATCGTTAGATTAAGTTTAGCGTGAGGAAGGAAAGAAAGTTGCTTGATCATGGATTGGGTAATGTTGAAAATCTTTAAAGTAATGTGGTTGAGAGGTTGAAGATTCTTGAGAGTGGGGAAAATGCAACTTTGAAGAAAAAGTTGGATGAGACTGAGACTAGGTTGGCGTGGGCTCGTATGGAGCGTGATATGGCTGAGAGGAGTTTGCATGAGTCCCGTGGTCGTGGAACAAGTGTTTATTTAGACATGTTCGTATTTGCGGCTGTTCGGAAGCCTCCATCTGATGGAGGAGGGGGATACCGGAGCGGTTCGAGAAAGAATCGATGAAATTTTCTTTATGATGTGACCCGAGGGACCTCGAGACACGAGGACACTTAGGTGGACTCTAGTAGATTAGTTTATCATTTTTTAGTTCTTTTGTATAAATCATAACTAACTGCGATTGTCAGTTAGCTAGGACTAGTCTTTTTGGGAGTTGTATAACATTAGATGGTGACATGTAATGTATGACAATGCAACTTGTAACTTGTTGGTGATTAATGAAATGACTATCTTTTGGTTCTAATTCTAGGTTGTGTTGTAGTTACCTTTCTTTTATTGTTTCTTCTGAATTGTCCTTTTGCTTATTCACAATTCATTGATATGAATACTCATATGATTTGAATTGTGTTGTAAAGGATCATGCCGCCTAAAACAAACTATGTCTGAGGGCTCGTTATGCTCGAGATTATTAGGAGACCATGTTTACACATCCATGAATGAATTTATGGCCAAATATGAAATGTGGAGAACGGTGGTTGCGAGCGGTGGTGACGAAAGTCCGGTGGTGTGGAGGCGGTGTTGTGGAGCAATGGTTCCGGTGACAGAGCAGGTAGTGCTGGAGCGGGTGGCGTAGAGGCCGATGGTGCTGGAATTGGTGGTGCCGAACCAGTAGAAGCCGAAGTTACTGGGTGTACTTACATGACCTTCATGAAGTGTAATCCACACACTTTTAAAGGCACTAAAGGTGCCGTGGGTTTATGTCAGTGGTTTGAGAAATTGGAATATGTGTTTCGAATAAGTAACTGTCGAGAAAAGGATAAGGTGAAATTTGCATCCGCCACCCTCCAAGGTCGTGCGTTGACTTGGTGGAATGGAAGAACTGCTTCCATGGGTATTGATGCTGCTAATGGTACTCCATGGGCTGAAGTAAGAAAGTGGATGACCGAGGAGTTTTGTCCTCGAAGCGTGTTGCAAATACTGGAGCAAGAATTGTACAACTTGAAATTAAAAGGGACGGATATCGATGGGTATACAAACTGATTCCATGAATTGGCCCTGTTGTGTCCTAGAATGGTGGAGCCTGAGCAGGTGAAGGTGGAGCAATACATTTGTGGATTATCGAAGAACATATGTGGTGATGTGACCTCGTCGCAACCAGCTACTATTGATCATGGGTGTCGTATCATGGCTTATAGTATTATGGGACAATAATCCAAGATAAAAATTGATTGAGGTTCATGAGGGTGAAAAGAGAATGGGTGTGAAGGATGATCGGGGTGGTCGTGGTGACAACGACGTGATTACAACGCCGCAAACAAACGAGAGGGGCCCTTAATGTTGGGAGCCTTTATGGACCAATGCATGTACCAAATGGACATACGAGGTTTGTCGAATGTTAAGAACAAATGCATAACTAGGGATTGTTGAAGTGCGGTTAAGTGTGTAAGTTAAGGCACAAGACTGCCTGCTTTGTAGTTTGCCCCAACATGAAAGTTGTGACTTGTTCAATTGCAACGAAAGGGTCAACCTAAAGAGAGAATTGGCCCTACATTGAGAAAGATTGGTCAGTGGTGGAAATAATCGTGGAGTGTTTACAATGTCTAGGAGCTGTCGGATGCTCAGCAAGATCCGAAAGTCTGTTACTGGTTCGGTTCTTACTTACAATCCGATATGCTACTGCGCTTTTATTTGCTTCGTGGGTGCCGATAAAAAGTTTTGTATCTACAAATTTTAGTACCCTTATTAATATTATAACGGTTAAGTTAGACATCGTATGAAGTGATTGGCTGACGAAAAGTGTAAGTACCATTAATGTATTAATAGGGTGTACACATTACCTTTAAACCATTTCTTTTCAATTGACTTGATGGTAATAGAACTGGGAAGTTTTGATATCATTATTGGGATGGATTGGTTATCAAGATATGATGCTGCTATTTTGTGTGGAGAGAAAAAGGTTAGGATTCCCCTGAAAGGTAAAACGTTAGTTATCAAAGGCGATAGAAATAATTCACGATTGAAGATCGTTTCTTTCATTAAGGCTCAAAAGTATATCGAGAAGGGTTGTGAGCTATTCTTAGCTCAAGTAACTGAACAAGAATCGAAGGAGAAATGATTAGAAGATGTTCCTGTTATCCGAGATTTTCCTGAGGTATTTCCCGAAGATTTACCCGGACTTCTGCCACCCAGGCAAGTGGAATTTCGTATTGACCTTATTCCTGGTGCTGCACCTGTGGCGCGTACGCCATATCGTTTAGCACCATCAGAAATGAAAGAGTTGTCCAAACAACTACAAGAGTTGTTGGAAAAAGGTTTTATTCGATCGAGCTCGTCACCGTGGGGAGCTCCGGTCTTGTTCGTGAAGAAGAAAGATGGATCGTTCTGAATGTGCATAGATTACCGAGAACTGAACAAGTTGACAATCAAGAATCGATACCCATTACCGAGGATTGATGACTTATTTGATCAGCTGCAAGGTTTTAGTGTTTATTCGAAGATTGATTTGCGGTCTGGTTATCATCAATTGCATACGCGAGGGGAAGACATTCCATTTACAGCATTTTGAACTCGTTATGGACACTATGAGTTTCAAGAATGCCTTTTGGACGGACTAATGCACATGCATATTCATGGACTTGTGAATCGCTTTTGCAAACCGTTATCTTGATAAGTTCGTGTTGTACATCGATGACTTCTGATCTATTCCAAGAATAAAGTAGAACATGGAAACTTGAAGACTATCTTGGATTTGCTAAGGAGCAAAAGTTGTACGCCAAGTTTTCGAATTTTGTTTTTAGGCTTGATATCGTGCAATTCCTTGGCATGTGATTGCAGATAGTGGAGTTCATGTTGATCCTGCAAAGATAAACGCCATTAAAGTGGGATGCACGACTTCACACAACGAAGTGCGGACATTTTTAGGGTTTGGCAGGTTAATTTTCGAAGGTTTATTAGTGTTTTCTCTAATATCCAAACGTTAACTAAACTCACTCAGAAAAATAAGCCGTATGTGTGGGGCGACGACGAAGCAGAGGCATTTCAAACATTGAAGCTAAAATTGTGTAGTGCGTCAATACTATCACTACCCGAAGAAAGTGAAGACTTTGTTGTGTATTGCGATGCATCTCTTAAAGGATGTGGAGCTGTGTTGATGCAGCGAGAAAAGTCTTCAAGTGATTGCGTAACGCCTCTAGCAACTTAGAAATAATGCAAGAAAAATGTACGACCCATTGACTTGGAATAGGACGCGGTGGGTTTTGTCTTCGATGCCTATGGGAGACAATTACTTGTTACGTACTAAATGTACGGTATACACCGATCACAAAAGCCTGCAATACATTTTGGACCAGAAAGAGATAAATATGAGGCAGCGTAGATGGATCGAACTTTTGAGTGATTACGATTGTATTATTCGTTATCACCCAGGAAAGGCGAATGTTGTCGCTGATGCATTAAGCAGGAAGGATAAGGAACCGATTCGAGTACGTGCTTTAGTGGTGACGGTGCATAACAATCTACCTGAGCAAATTTGAAATGCACAAGTTGAAGCGTGCAAGGAGGAAAATATTGGTGTCGAAGGATTTCGTGGCGAAGGGGAGCCATTTGAAGTTAGATCTGATGGTACAAAATGTTTGAAGGGACGAGTATGGTTACCATTATTTGGAGGATTGAGAGGTCTAATTATGTTGGAATCTCATAAATCAAAATATTCCATTCATCTTGGATCGGATAAAATGTACCATGATTTGAGGAAAGTTTTACTGGTGGTGAATATGAAAGCTGACATTGGACATATGTCAGTAAGTGCTTGACATGTGCTAAAGTCAAGGCTGGAAGCACCATAAGCCGTCTAGGATTACTTCAGCGCGGAAATCCTGTTGGGAAATGGAGAGAAGTACAATGATTTATTACCAAGCTTCCAAGGTACACCATCTGGATTTGATTCAATTTTGGGTCATTGTGATTCCGATAACTAAATCTGCTCACCTTTATGTCGTATGAACGAGAGTAAAATGGAGAAGAGAAGAAGCTTACTCGATTGTATTTTTAAAGGAGTTGTTTATATTGGGAATGGGGGTTCAGTGTCGATTATTTCAGACAGAGACCCTTGTTTCGCATCAAGGTTTTGGAGATCTCTTCAAATGTTATTAGGGATAAATTTAGATATGAGCACTGCTTACCATCCTGAAACTGATGGTCAGAGCAAAAGAATGATACAGACATTAGAGGGTCATTTGCGGTCTTGCGTGGATTGACTTTGGTAGTGGCTGGGATAAGCACTTACCTTTGACTGAATTCTCATACAATAATCGTTATCACGCTGTATTAAATGCCGCACCTTCGAAGTCTATACGGTTAGGAAATGTAGATCGCCCTGTATGTTGGAGTGAGGGTTGGTGACTGCATAATCTTATGGGACAGAAATGATTCGTGAAACGACAGAGATGATTGTGCAAATCAAGAATGATTATTAGCTGCTCGTAGTAGACAGAAAAGTTATGCGGATGTGAGACGTAAACCTTTGGAGTGTCGAAGTAGGGATGACAAAAGTTATGCTGAAAGTATCATCGTGGACAAGGTGTGTTCGATTTGGAAAAGTGGGAAATTAAGTCCCCCATTTATATATTGGACCATTCAAGATTTTATCAAGAATAGGTCCGGTGGCATATAAACTGGAATTACCCCGAGAGCTTCAAGGAATACATAATACGTTCCATGTTTCGAACTTAAAGAAGTGTCTATCAGATGAAGACCTTATCATTCCATTTGACGAAGTAAGGATCGACGAAAAGTTGCATTTCATTGAAGAACCCATTGAAATCATGGATAGAGAAGTGAAACAACTTAAGCAGAGTCGGATCCCTATAGTAAAAGTTCGATGGAACTCGAGTCGTTTGACCCGGAATATCTGGGATCGGGAGACCAGATGTGAAGAAATCACCCTCATTCTTTCAACTTTAAACAAGAACGACGAGCAACAAGTATGAAGATCTTCGAGGACGAAGAATTCCTTTTTAGGGGGAAATGATGTGACAATCCATCAAATTTAGGTCGTTATTCTATTCGCGAGTATTAATTATAATTTTCATTTTTATGTTAAGTTATGAACTCACGATTAACCCGAAAAAATTAGGGTTTACATTTGCAAATTAAGTAACGTCAACGAAGAAACACGTAGAGTATCCTATGTTCAGCATCGACGTTTATATTTTCAAAATGTCGTAGAAATATTTTTATTACATTCGTTTTTATTTTTCGTGTCTCGTACTATTTTTTTCGTTTTACGAAAAACGACTACAAATTGTACCTTTTTAAATATCAAACTTTTAAAATACCCGCATTTGCAAATTGTGGGACAAGTTTTAATAAAAACTCATCCCACTTACCCCTTGTGTAGGGCCTTGCTAAAAGGATCCACAAGGGGCTAGCCAAGTGGCCTTCTCCAAAATTCCATTAGCTGCATACTTTATACAAAAACCAATGTTGCTATCATTTTTCTCATAGTTCACAAAAACTCTTCACACACCCCTCTCTTGTCTCTCCTCCTTACCGAATTCATCATCATCACCATACCATTTTCATCAAAAATTTTACTAATCAAATAATACCACCACATGCTTTATGAAATCCCATATAAAATGAAAGGGTGATCTTTGAGTGAATAGAGCTTTTGCAAGAATGGTTTTTTATATCATTTGGGGCTGAAGTTATAAGAAGCTTTTATACAAGATATTTGATTAAAAGAAAATGGTGAACACAAAGGTTTTTTTGGGTGGAGATTTAAGCTTAAGGATTGAAGCCTTTCATCAAGCTCTGTTCTTATTTTATCATTTTGATCTTATCTACATATTCTTGTGGTAAAACCATCATAAGTTTGTTATCCTTTTATTTATATTTCATTATATGTATACTTCATGTATTGTATCTTGATGTCATTAGTAATATAAAGTAGCTTGCATGTGTAGATCTATGATTAAAAATGACTAATCAACACTCTAAAACTGGCTAGACATCATTAGGATTTGTGCTTTGTAACAGTTAGTTCTTGATTTTTACTAAGTATTGGACTTGATTTGATTACCTAGGTTGTTGATAATTGAATGATGATAATGTGCTAATTGGATATCAATGGAAAGTAAATTGACCAAGTTATGATCATTTTACCAAAAGACATCAAATTTGGACCTTGCTGGACAAGACGTATAAACGTATGATTACGTACTGAGTTTGTTAAAACCGTAAAACTGTACGACTAGATTAAAAAAAAAAAATCCATGTAGGTTCCAGGTATCAATTGGTGATTCAACCAATTCTTTATGGTTTGGAAAATGGCATCAAAATGGGGAAAGTGTAATTTTCAGCCAAAATGCAACTTGACATTTGTATGATGATTGACCTTAATTTTATATTTATTTAAAATATAAGTATTAAAAATGAATTATGATTTAAATATTACATTTAAAAAATGAAAATAGGAGATGTTAATTTTAAAAACTATACCAATTATGGTTTGAAAGATATGACTATTTTTGTGAGCATAAACATATATATTTTTTTTACGTCTATATCAATACTAAAAATTTTAAAGCGTTTTTCGGACTAAAACCCAGATGATAGGACCCACTTTTGGAAATCTTTTATATGATGCAACCTATTGTATTAAACTTTTATTCCGGGCATCGAGAACCCGAAAATTTCATGTTAACTCATAATCAACGCTTAAAATGGTACTATATGACATTTATCGGGCAAGTTAAGCACCATTGTATATGAATGGACTTATTGGAATTAAACTTTGGCCAACCCACTTGGCCCAATTAATGGGGTATAATATCTGGTCTTGGACTTATATAAAATGGACTAAATTACTTATATGGAACTATTCAAATTGGGCCTATTGGGTCTAAAAACCCGAGATGATTGGACCCACTTTTGAGGAACTTTTTTAATTGATGAATCCTAACTGATAATAACTTAACCCGACATCGAGAACCCAAAAATTTTACTATAACTCATACATAAACAAGCTTTTATAATGGATATAAGACCATATCGGCAGGTTAAGCATATGTATTTGAAATGGACATATTGGACTTAACTTTGGACCCAACCCACTTGGGCCCAATTAATGGGTTAAGATCTGGTCTTGGACTTATAAAATGGACTAAATTACTTAATGGACTCATAAATGGGCCTATTGGGCCTTTGAACAAAAATTGGTAATAACTAGTGAAAAATCAGCTAAGTTAGTACATGTTACACACTATAGAAAGACTACCTAGAGAATAAAAATTGGGGAATTATAAATTGTTGATCATCATATAAGATACATATATATATATACGTATTTAAATTATGAATTTTATTTTATCGATTAGAAACCTAAGACCCATACATTTTGTATAGGTTCCGGGTGATTACGTGCCGACGTCCAAGTTCGACTATCGCCATTACTTTCTTCCGATATTATCAAGTGAGTTCATATCCTCGTATTTTTTTTACTTTAATTGTTTTAGAAACCCGCGAGGGAGATAACATGCTTGTTTTTAAAATAGAACACAAGGGACCCGAATGTATGCTAATAGCCTTGATTATTATAAGTTAGCTTAACTCGCTAGATAAAAGACCCGCGGAAATCATGAATTGTTAATTGTCGGGAAAAAGGCATACGCTTATACATGAAATAGTACTATTTGGAGGCTACCACCTCCAATCCGTGACGACTATCTATCGTCTTGTGTCGGGAAATATGACACCACGGATGCATTGTATAGAGAATAAGATACATTATAGCGTGGGTGTATTAGTGGACATTATTTGAATATATGGTAAGGTTCGAGGTCATGAGGCTTATAATAATCACTCGAATATACTTTGTATGGCCAAATCGTTAATTTCCCAATGAATATTGAAAAATGATACTTGTGTTCGGAAATTATTTTTATTGTTTATATATATAAACTCTATGGATTCACTCAACATTATTTTTTTTTACGTTGACTTTTAGAATTTTTTATCTAGGTCCTTGAGGTAATTCGCGTTGTTGGAGATATGAGGCCCACTAATAATTATTCATTTGAAAATGTTTGTAAAACGTTGTATGATGTTGTTAAACTTATTGGGACCGTGATGTAAACTTTATTTTTTTTCAAATGAATGGAATTCTCTTAAAACGCCTCTTTTTTGAGTCATTTTCTATGATTTGAGTTATTGTGCTATGATGTAACACCATTGGACCCTTCCGCTGACCGAGCTAAATTGAGGGTGTTACACTTAGATGGAGGAGTCCAATTCTTGATGTATCCACGTTTTCTATAAGTTTTCATCAATCAACAACTTAGAGATATGTCAACTCATAAGAAGATTTTTGTTAATCCCTTTCACACAAAGAAAGTTTTTGCTAATATGAAGAGAGCTGGAAAGGATTTTTTTGGGATTATAACACCCTTATATGTCAACTCATAAGTAGATTTTTGTTAATCCCTTTAGTCGAAAGTTTACTTGACGCTGACAAATCACTTAAGGTATGTCATTGGCATTTTAATAAATAGTTAATGATCAATGAAAATTTTATCATTTGCATAAACCTTTTCTAATCAAATGATTTAAGTTAACACATGATTAATTATAAACTAGTTATATTACTCATGTAAGACAAAATAAGATTATCATAAGTAGAAACAATCTTTCCAAAACTAGAAAATCCTTCCTTATTCATGATTAGAAATATTTTGTTCTAGAAGAATCTATTAAACTAGTTTTAATAAGTATAAAACAATATTTTGTATAGATTTAGGGTTCGCGCGGGGTAATTTACAACTCGTTACGTATAAAACAATAAGCCAACACAAAGAAAACAAAAAAAAAACCCATCTCATGACAAGCGGTGGTCATAGTTTTGAAAACTAAAATATCGCTACAACTATCCGTTCTATAACGTGAATCGACTTACTAATATCCCTTGACAAATATTTTTACACACATATTTTATCTTTTGTATATTCTTTGATCATTATACTTGTTACATAATCCATTACAAGTGATCAACTCATTCCACTCTTTAGTGAAGAACACTCACGAAGACGTCAAGCTTCAAGTGTTAGTAGTTTAGTTGTGTCATCACGTTTGTGATAATCATTTATTTTGTATAAGTTGTGTTGTGTGTTATGTGTATCATATGTGTAAGATAGGTTAGTATTTAGGCCACAAAATACATAGTGTGTTAGATTGGTTCTATCTCGAAGTAGAACTCGGTATTTAGCTTAGTACCGAAAAAAGTGTAAGCGACGTGTACAGTTTTCTCCGCCTAAAGGGAGCTTGTTGACATAGTGAAGATAACTCTCAAGTTGGGTAATTGGGGAGTGGAGTAGGGCGAAGAGGAGTTTCGTAGCCGAACCACTATAAATCATTGTGTCATCGGATTGATCTTTCTTATCTTTACTTGTTCATATTACGTAGATTGTTAATTTACTTATTGCATCGTTATCATATACACTTGTGTATATCTATTGAGTTCACATAAGTCGATAATCTAAGTTTTAAATTTAAAACGATAAAAACTATTCAACCCCCCTTCTAGTTTCCAAAAGATAGGGGATAGGTTGGTGTCATAGAACCAAACGGAAATACATCCTCGTCAAATTTTACATGGCGAGAAAGTATGATTTTAT